>JAXQQM020075022.1:0-126881 GCA_034641835.2 Pinus albicaulis
TTTGGAGCCTTCAAGGAATGTCTTTCCCTTGAAAACCCATTCTCTTTGAAGCCTCTGAGTGCTTTGCCTTATATAAATTCTATCTGCTGCCCCATTTCTCAAAAGGGCCTATATTACCTCTCATATCCCTCCAAAATACCACTTTTCCCCTCTCCCCCTTGAAATCCCATTCCTGCCCCTGTTCTGGTCTCTCCTACCCCTCATTTCCCTATCGTTACCCTGGTTGGCCTCAAATTGCATTAAAAACGAATAAAACCTATGTATTTCATTATAAAAGGCCTAGCACCTTTGGCCAGAGCCCCGCGCCCTTTCGCTTTCCATAGGACCTAGCGCCAGAACCACCCGTTAAATCCGTCAGGCGCTTGCTTTCCCCAATGCTTTCCCGCCCAAAATCCTAAAACCTTTGATAATTCATATTTTCGGGTCCTTACATAATTTCCAAAGGTTGCGCGCCGGGTATAAACGTTGTTATAAGGTTTTGATTAAATATTCGGGGTCGCAGATCTACCGTCCATTACTCCCATAGATCCAACGGTGCGGCACGCAACTCTTCATATGGACCCCGCCTGCCATACGTCATACCTCCAAACCCACCGGTATTTTCCGCACCACCATTTGCGAGCCGACGGTATTCTTCCATCGCCCAGTGATTCCACTGGGCGCCCGCCGCGTGTCCTCTGTACGGTGGCAAAACCACTATCTTCCCGCGCGTTATTGTTCAACCCAAACCATGCAGCGAAATCATCATGCGCCGTTGGATCTCGCGCGTCCCATCTGACGGTCGACTTTCACCGAAGCTGCACACTGCTTAACCCCGTCCATCGTGCCCACTGGCCCACTGTCCGTTACTCTCCGCCGTCGATCTCCACCATAATCGACGGTCCCGAATCCGTCCCTCCATTGTTGACCGCTCCGTTGCCCCGGGTCTCCACGTCACCTGTCCACCGTTTTCCGTCCTGCCACGTCACTCCAATTGCGCCCCCGTATAGTCTCTCATTCTGTTGCATATATACGTCCAAAGTTCGTGTTTTTTAATGTTTTTCATGCATTTGTCACTTCGTAGGCCACCAAACACCTACCAGAGCAATCCGCCATTATTTTCCACGTTTTCTCCCCGGTTCTCCATCTGCATGCCTTTTTTCTGCATCCACCTCTCGTCCTCGCCACCTCCATCATTCATATCCATGGTTTTCCTCATAGGTTTGTTGTTTTGCAGTGTTTCTGAAGGCAAAAAAGCCGTCATGTTTCTACATGGCACACAGGATGGATAGATTTAAATCCAGAGAGCTGATACTGTCGAGAAATAGTCAAAGAAAGCGGCTGGCGAGATTTGCATCAAGGAAAAGCAGATTTCGGGCATTGAAAACCTCTCAGCACCATTAAAAGCCCGAGCTACCCTGTCAGAAGCAGAATGGAGCGGCAGTGTTACAGTACAGAGCAAAGGAAGATTAAGCGGTGGTGCACATTGGCGGAGCCACCTTCCCTGGTGGTTACGGGGGATATGAGTCTGCCCGTATAGACCAAATGAGGTGAGGCCCCGTAGTACATATTGGCCGTTGATTGGCGGTCAAACCCCGATCGACTGGTCAACTACGGGGGGTACACATCCCATTAACCTCCGTGCTGGTCGACCTCCCATACTCCGTCGATCTGTTCAAACCTGTTGCTGGTTTAGCTCCGCGCTGTTCCAATCGTCCTGCCGCCTGTGAATTGATCCGGGCAGTTGGAATTACATTCCAACAAAAGCAGCAGTTTGAAGACTCGAGGATCGATCAAAGGATCCTGTGCATAAGTAAAAGGTACCATCAGGGTTATTTGTCAGTAGAATGTTTCTCTTTATCAAAGTACAGGGCACCCATACAACTTTTATTATACATAACATCCCTAAAAAAATTTCCTTCCTAACTACAGCTCAAAAACAGTCAGACATTTATGAGACAGACCTTCCTAGCAGTTTATTTCATTTTTGTTCAAATCATCCAGGAGTACTTCAGCCAAAAGATGTCAAGATCAAATCTGGAGCAGATCATTCTCTCACAAGGAAGGTGACAGAGATTAAATATACAGCATGTCAAGCAGAATGGGTTTCGGCCCTGCATTCATTGTTGTGTTTAAAGATACATTTAATTTTCACCTACTCCTTCAGTCGATCTTAGGCTCACCCTTTGCTATAAAGAAAAGAAGGAAACATTGCAATGGTTGTTGATGAGAAATCAGTGGAGTGCAAGTGTTTTCCTCTTGAGACAAGTTCTCTGTGTAGTATTGTTAGATAGGCTGAGATTAGATGTATTCGGACTAAATGTTCAAGCTATGGGCTATGATGTACCTGATTGGTGTTTTTTTTAATATGACAAGCATGTTTCTTTGGATCCTGATCTAAAGCAGCTGGTGATGTTTTCCTGTCTCTGTATTTGTGATTGACTTGCTTTCATTTCATCATGTTTCTTCAGGCTCGCATCAGAAGTTTGGCATAATATTTACCCTTGATAGGTACCTTATGTTGCTGCTCTCCCAGCCTTTTATGTTTTCTGCTTATATCTGTATCTGAATGTTGATTTCAATTGGTTTAACCAGTGTAGTGGATGTTATTGCCTACTCTCTGATGTATGAATTAATGAAATCTGTGTTTAGATGTTCTTGTTGGGATTAGTTGAATGTGTTGAGAACACTGGAGGTCTAGAACCTGGTCTCTGCCCCTCTAGGATCTGTCCATCTCAATTAACCCTTTCCAAGATCCTTGTATTGCCTCTGATTTTGTCCAAGCAGGCCTGGAGTTAGATGACCTCTGGTCTGATCTATAGATAGAGTTGGTTGGTTCTCCTCCTGTCATTTTCTGTCCTTAATGTCCCATTCCAAATATCTCCTTCAAGATCCAAATGCTCTAGATGACTAGCCCAATTGAAAGCTTGCACATTGACTACAAGTAAATCCTTTCTTGACTCCATAGCCCAATGGATTTGATGTTCTTTGAGTTATCTGTCTCTGCCTAGCTTCCCCTTTGCTCATCCTTGTCTTCTATTGGACCTTATTTTCCTGATTCCCTCCAACCAAACCTAAACAATCAAACAAACAACCCTGAGCCATATAACTAGCCTAAATCCATAACTTCGAGCTTCAAAGACATATCCTTTGACTTGTATAGAGAGATCCCTCTCTGGACCTAGGAGGGCTAGATCCTAAGGTCCCAAAGTGGTTCTATGTTGTCTCATCTTTTGGTCTTGTCAACCTGGCCAAAACATGGGAACCCAACAATGCTTCCTAAAATGCCACTCCTTAAAAAACACACTTCTAGTTAGTCACATAGCCTAATCTTCCATGACTAATTAGTTTTAAATTGGACTACCTATAGTTAGTGAATCAAATCTCCCAAACAAAATGTAATCTTGGCTTACCGCCAGTAGTTTAGGCTAGAAAACAAGGTTCAAACAAGGTCAAAATCTGAACCCAAGTTTCCAAAAGTAGAATGACTCCCATCTATTTTAATCTTGAGTCAAAAACAGAGGTAAACTGGTCGCAATAAGTCCAAAATTTGAACCAGATTACCAGGAAAAAATAGCTCGAATAAACTCAAAAACATAGCTGAAGAAAAGAGAAGGTCGTGCTTAGAACTTTCAGATCTTAATCCTTCACCATTTTGATTTAATTTTTTGCAAAATAAAAATCTATGTGCAACTTGTTTTTATGCCATAGATCAGAAACAAGTTAGACTGTTCAATCCTGACTTGTATGCTTTTAAATTTATGTTTTAGAAATTAGTGAATAAAAATATTTTAGACTATTTAATCCTAACAGATATTAGATTAGGTAGAGAAGCTTATGAACTCATCTGTTTAATCTGATTTTATGGAGAAATAAGGAGTAGACTTAGACTAGTTTTTTTTTCTTTCAAAAGAATAATTTTTTTGTAAAAGAGTTTGCCAATCCAAGTGCACTCTGAAAGAAGAAAAATGTTAGATCAGTAGGATTGGGTAGGTATAAATCTTGTGTTGATGAAGTTCCATAGTTTTTTCATGGCTGCTAACATTTTCAAAACAAAATAAGATCATCCAAGTAAGGAAGGTTGCAGCCCAATGGATGAGGCACTGATCAGCCCCCCAGAGAATACAAGTCTGAAGTTCTTGATGCCTTCAAGAAGGCACCATCCCCATGTGGAGCCACTGTTAGCCACCTATAAAAATTTTCATATCAAATGGTGGCTAAATCATTTTTTAAGCCTTCAAGAAACAAGTTTTATTGCAAAATTGTTGGTTCTTGAAGTCTTATGAAGACATCTTATTATTTGATTAATCTTCACTCATGTTTACCTCTTAATTATGAAAATATGTTGTTTTCATGATGAAAATACTGCTGCGAAAACATCCATTTTTCCCTCATTTTACCCCTTCTTTCACTTAATATTAACCTCCATTTTATTCCCTTTTTCCCATAAAATTCCTCTATTTTTCCTCATTTCCCCTTTTCCCTTCATTAAAACCCCTTTGATAAGGTGTAAGACTCCTTTTTTTCCTTATCAGAAGCTTTCAATCCTTTTGAAAAACTTTGAAAATCCATAAAAACCCATTTTTTACATTACAGGCCTAAGCCCCTTTGGGCTAAGCCCTAAACCACTTCCCCACCATATACCTTAGCGTTGGAACCAAGCGCTATGTCCAAAAGTGCTAATCACATTGGGGCATTTGCGATGAGTGCAAATATTTTTGTTTCATAAAGTTCTGATGCTGATTGGCTCCCTTTGTTATAAACCTCTGACCTCCGCTTTCCTTCATATAACCCAAGAGCCCGCAATCGGGCACTTAAACCTTATAAATGAACCCTTCCCTGATCCCTGATGCAATTTTCCTTTGTAAAAACATAAAAACCCAGTTTTCTATGTTATAAAAGAAACCTGCTGGTTCATTGATTAAACCATTCTCAACCGTTGATCTAAAACCGATCGACGATCAATAAAATCTCGCATCAGAGATTTTCATCGGGCGCATTTGAAATATTTTATTGCCCCTCCCAATTAGCAACCTACCAATTAATTCTCTGCCATTGATCTCCCCTACCATGCTCAGATCCGACGGCCCTTATCGCTCCATCTCAAAGCCCATTCCTCTGCACTTTGGACCTCCGATTCATTCCCCGCCATTGATCTGGCCCTCTGATCAATGGTCCACATCTAATCGCATCGGAAATTTTCGTTGTTCCTTTCCTGTCTCCTCCTCCGATCGAAATACCTCTGATTGCATCTGGGTCGTTCCTGCAATAAGATCTGACAGTCCATATCTTCTCTCGCCACCTTTGTTAAATTCATGAACACCGCTGTATAAAGTTTCAAAAATGAATCTCCACTGTTGATCTCTATAGATCAACGGCTCTCATTAATCCTTTCTCCGCCCTACCCTAACTCATATATTTTTTCATTAACCCCAAATATCAATCTTGGCTATCCATATTGAAGATCCAACGGTCCGGATTAATCCCGATAGGCCCAACTCCCTGGGTCCTACCTTTTCTCTAGATTCATCTCCACTGTCCATCCCCTGATCGGACGGTCCAGATTTAAACCGGCTCACCTCTTTCCGTCTGTGCATCTATCCTCCATCGCGCTCACTCCCCGACCGTTCGATCTGAAACCCTTGATCTGACGGGTGACGCGCATTTTCGCATAAATTCATGCCTAGAAGTTAATGATTTAAGATCTACGCAATATAGATGGTTTAGAAAGGCCACGTGTCGGCCTCTAACACATATCGTGTTCAAAAAGCTAAAATCATCTTCCTCCCCTTTTTTTGCGTGAAATTAGCTGTTTTGTTCACCAAAACCTCTTTCCCCATTTTCTATTGCAGTTCATCGCGTTCGTTCCCCGCCGTTGATATATGCAGATCAACAGCTCATATTCGATCCGACCATTACATTATCGCCCTCCACCATCTTCCAAGGGACTTCGTAGATCAACCTTCGCCGTTGATCTCCTTGGGCTGATCTCATCCGACGACCCAGAATCATCCGGGAAACCCCAAATTTCCTTTCAATACATTTTCCTCCGCCAAAGGATTTTTCACTCATTTCCTTTGTATTTCTTCCATTTTTCGATAGTGTAGCCCCTCTACATTATTTTTCTTCGGTTGATCTCGCCCGTTGATCAACACAGATGAATGGGCCGGATTTAATCCCTTACATCATTCATCCAATTGCCTCCCTTTTAATCTCTACAAGCAATCTGCACCATTGGATGCTTTCATCCAACGGCCACGCTCTAAACCTAAGCCTCCAAAGAAGTCTAGCCAAAAATATGCAAGATTTTTATAACTTTTGTGTATTTTGCAGGTTTTAATGGAATTTCGATTATTTTAAAATAAAAGTTGAAGGCCGGGGATGATGATCCCTCGGACCTTTATTCATGAAAGAGATCTTCCCGCAGGGTTCCATATCACATTTCATCCGTGCCTCATGAGCATTGATGCCATTAGAAACCCTCTGCACACCTGCACATCAACAAGACATAGCAAAGTTTAAATAAATCAAAGAGTATCAGTATTAAAAGATCCAATCACAGCATAGATGAAGGATCAAAGATGGTTTACATAGTTTGAGGGATTATGGCCTAAATCGATAATGAAATGCCTAATCCACTCAATTAAACACAGTTAAAGAATAGAAGACAGGAAATTGGGCCTAATTAAGCCTAACACACAGATCAAAACCAAACTAGTTCTGTTCTAGGACAAAACAAAAATATCTACCAGACCGAGAAAGCCTCCACTGCCACATCAGAGGCTAATTGATTCCTCACCCGCTACCAAAGGCCACCTGTATCCTCAAAGCCTTCAAAAGAAGCCGATTTATTACCAGAACAGAGCATATCTTCCTTAATAGAGCTGAACAGTTATTCTAAGCCAAAGAGACTTATTGCAAAAATATCAGCAGAGTTATTACAACGATGACACAAAGCCTTAAAGTCAACAAAAGATCCCCAACAAGCTTAATACTTAATGTAAGCCCATTAATATAGAGAAATATCTGTAATGTTCTCCATTGAGCCCCTCAAAGGCTAAGAAGCATTAAACTGTATTAATTAAACCCATAGATCTTTTCTCTCATTCCACCTCCTCATTTTCCTATAAAAGCTTGTTGAGGAGCTCATGGTAAAGGGTTGGATGCAGAACTTTGAAATATACTTGTGCTCGAATTTTCTACATGTAAATAGTGTTCAAAGGCTCTTGAAGCTCTGCTTGTAATCAAATCAGTTAAGCTGAGAAGTGAAGATGATTGCTGAACTGAAACATTGGACTTGAAGAATGTAACTGGATTGACAACAATACACAAGATGATTCTTGGGATCCTGGTCTATATCACTGGTGAAGTGCTTCTTTATGTGTTATTGTTTTCCTTTCATGTATGCCATTTTTTCCATTATTCTCTGATAAATAACAGCAAGCATAGAGTTAGGATTTACTGTTTACAGTACCCTTCTCTGAATGATAAGCTTTATCTCAATGTTTTCCTCCGAAATTGTGTATTTAAGAATGATTCAATACAGTCTAAGCAGTTAGGAATGCTGGCGTTCCCACGTCCTACTGTCTAAACCAAACGTTGTTCTTGAATGTTATTTTCATTATATGCTCAATAAATATAGACTAGGAAAGTGATGGTGTGCCGTGTTTTCTAGCTTCTTTATTCAAAGGTAATTCTGAAAGTTTCCCTAAGTGTATGTTGAAAGCAGTCTAGATTTAAAAGTATCTTATCTGATCTTAGGTTGCACTTTGTTTCTCTTATCTGTTTTCATCCCTTCTGAAAGTAATTATGCGGATTACTGGATTGTTTGTATTTTGAGTTAGCTTTAATACAAACTTGTCCAAAGAATTCTATGGTTATCCCTGACATTTGGTCAGTTTTAAACAGTTACTTAAAAGGATTTTCTTGTTTGGACAGACTGATAAATCCTAGTTGAAATTATTGTCTGTTTCCACCCCTTCAACACTTTTATTGTTTCAATTCCATCATTTAATCTCAAAGATATTGTGATATAGATGACTTTCCCCTTGGACTACTCTTGAAATTGTTTCACAATTAAACCCTTTTATGACTCCATAGCCCAATGGAATAAAAACCAACATCATATCTATCTTATCAGCCAAACCTTGTTCTGATTGCTCGCAACTTCACACCTTTGAAACTCTTTTCATTTTAGGACTTTCCACTCAACTAAAAATCATGCTCAACCATCCAAAATCAAACAAAACCCTTGTTATTAATAACTATCCTAATATCATACCCAAAAAACCTTAAAGATAAATCAATCTTTACACTTATAGAGAGATCCCTCTCTAGATTCAGGAGGGCTAGATCCTAGAATCCTAAAGTGGTTCAAGTGTTCTCTCTGCAATTTGTATTTTTCAATCTTGCAAATTACAGGGAGCTAACAGCTCCATTAACTAGAGAATCCAAGAGCATGCTACACACATTAGGCATAATCAACCATGCTCCTCAACTCTAGCTGAGCATGCGGAGAAATTCAAGCACCATGTCTGCATTGAGGATTCCAAACTCATTGCAAGGGTTGACCATTTCCACCATAGGAATCTTAGAGAGGTTATAGAGATTTAAAATAATTCCATCAAACTCAATAGGGATGATGGTTGGAAACTGAGTAAGAGTTGGATTCCAACCATCCCTTCTTGATTTCACCTTGTTTCTTGCCTTTTTTATTCCTTATTTTATTATTATTATTATTATTATTATAGATGTAAATAAATGAAGTTATCTATATAACTAATTATATTATTTCATATTCTTAAAAAAAAATTATACTTGTTACACTATGGTTTTCCTTTACCTATAATATTAATATAATTAAAAATATATATATTAATTTATTTATTTTAATATTAATAAGTATTAAACTTACTATAATAATTTCTAAATAATATTCAACCCTTATATTAATATTAATTGACTAAACATTATCATACTACTCTCATTATATAATATAATTTAATTATATATATATATATATATATATACATAATAAATAACGGCTAATTCAAACAACTAATTTATATTAAAATTTTACCTCAATTAATTTAATAACTAATTTCTAACGGTTAATTTATAATGGCTAAATCTAGACCCTGATGCATCCTTTCTATTTATTCTATAAGATTGGTATATTTTTTCACCTTTGTCTTGAGGATGAACCACATTCATTGGTTTGAAACACCCACCAAATCCTAATGATGTGTTTAATCCGAAAAGAATTCTCTCTAGTGTTTGATCTTCTTTTGGGAAAATTATTCAACTTTTCATTACTAGGGTTGTGAAGTTGTATTATGTTAATCAATCTATCGAAAGCCATTTTATTTCTTCTGAAATAAAATGTATGATTTTGTATTTTTTCATTAATCTCATCAAAATATTCATTGCATCTATTGTGAAGAATTTTCCATTATTGAAAACTTAAGTAGTTTTCATCAAAAGAAAAGTTTAATTTGAGCATATTTGTTTTGTTAGATTGAATTTATTGTAAATATTATTTCTATATATATTTATATGTATATATATATATATATATATATATATATATATATATATATATATATATATATATATATCTATATATGGAGAGAGAGAGAGAGAGAGAGAGAGAGAGAGAGAGAGAGAGAGAGAGAGAGAGAGAGAGAGAGAGAGAGAGAGAGAGAGAGAGAGAGAGAGAGAGAGAGAGAGAGAGAGAGAGAGAGAGAGAGGCTTTGTTTGAAAGAATTGGTGGAATTGATTATTTGTTTTTTAGAGATCTTAGTATGAAGGATTCTTGCATTTGCGTGTTGAAAACTTTTCCCCTTATCGTAAATAGTATTTCATTGAATTGAAGAGCTTATAAATTCATGTTCACTGCATTAATTTGGAGTTGAGTTATTATACCAATTAGTCATCATACACAAAGTGAGACACTAAAATAATCAAATTATTTAAAACAAATAATTGATCAACAATAATCACATTTAGTCTACGTCTAGGTTAGAAGACATGTTTCGGCATCTATAAACATAAGAGTTGTCATTTCCTGTCGGCGTTACATTCTGTGTGTGGTATGGTTCTTACATGTACATCAAAGTATATATGATCGTTCTTCCATCCTTTGGGTATATAGGAACGTTCTCCATGTACTACAAGTATATAAGAAGTCCCCCATCATAAAATTACACATTAGACAACACTAACATGGAATATTCTTCCACGTACCCTTGGATATATATGAAGACCCCTTATAGGTTGAAAAATAGCCATAAGTAATCGAGTTCTCTGCCTTGTTGTATGTGATGCACCAGACACAACATTCAAGGCGCATAGCTTACACATACATAACGGTATAAAGTAGTTCACAACAACTTGGTAGAACTTTGATATCTAGCGACCCTTTTTACTGTTATCGTTATTTCTATTGATAAAAATTCTGAATTTAACTATCATACATTGTCAAAATTATTAAGTAAAATTCATTGTGGTAGATCAAACATGATGTTCTCGTTGGATGCAGGGTTTACCCCCTAAGATTACACCTGAATCATCTAGTTCTACAAGACCTACAATTACAAAACCTAAAGCAAAAAAATCTAATACAATTCAAATGAAAACGGTAGAACCTGAAGTAATTCATGGTGGATGTGAAGTACCTGAAACTTTAGAACTAGAAACAACTAAACCTAAAACTGAAGTAACTAAGTCTGACATTTCATAACTTAATATACATGAAGAGGAGTTCACTGAACCAATAGCTCCAGAAACTCACGTTTCACCTTCACTTGGTATATTTTCTACTTCTCTACCAATTACGTCTCAAGAATATGTAACTTCAAGTGACTTACTACCCTGTCTATTAAGCATTGAAGATGTTATGAAAGAGGAAGTTCATGAAAATCCTCCTCTTACTATAGGAGGTATTTTGGTTCAAATTCCTTTTTCTTTTTCACCACACTCTTGGTATATAACTCCTTTATCTTATTTACCTAGGGGAATTCCTTGATTACACACTCCTTTATCTTTCTTACCTAGGTGAACCATGATGAAATTATCAATTGTAAGTCAACCTTAATATACTCATGAGAGTGGACCTAGTAAAGTAAGTACGACTTCCATGTTTACAATACCTCTTGAACAATTTCTCTATGGTGGACCCTCTATACCTAATAGGTATCAATCACTCGCAGGAATATTTTCAATGGTGACGCTTGATCTTCCTTCTTCTCATATTTCCACTTGGTATTCTAAATCCAATCTAGTTTATCATCAATTAATGCAGAGCCTACTGCCCAAACCATGGTTGTTTTACAAAATTATATGCTTGAAGTTCCATCGGCATTTGAACAGCAATAAAACTTGTCATATGGTGGTGTATGTATCCCTTAAAAAACCTTGGTTGGATCTTATCCTCTGGCTAGGGGGCAGGCGTCCTATGGACCATATTTTCCTCAAGGAGGGAAACTTCGTAGAGGACCTTATATTTCATATATAGTACCATTTGTTGGTGAAGCTTATCCAACCCCTGGTCAAATACATTAGGTATTCCCAAGTCAAAATTTTATAACTCAACCCTTGATTTCATTCCCAAGAATTGGAGGTACTATTTGGAACCTTGCTTCTGGTGGTGTACTCCAATTACTTTCTTGTTAGACTTTTCAGGCTACTCCTCAAGGGTCTACTTATCAACATGTAGAAATCACTAGCCAGACTAAACCTCAAACCCATTTTCAGTAACCTACCCTGAGTACACATCAAACCCTTGTTCAACAACCCATTCTAACTAAACATCAAACATTACTCTACTACACAATAAATGACTATCCAAAGTATACCTCAAATACAAGTTCAACAACCTGTACAGAATATACCTCAAGAAAATGTTTATTAACCTGGTAAAATTATACCTCAAATATTTGTAGGTCCAACTTCTCAAGCGATATCATAGATGCCTTTTGGTCAACCTATATCAAGTGTATCTCAAATTCCATATCAAGGGAAACCTTATCAAAGTTAACCTTACCAGGGCCAACCATATCGAGGTCAACCTTATCCGAGTCAATCTCATTTGGGTCAACCTTTTTAAGTTCAACCTTATCCCAATCAACTTATCCAAGCTCAACCCTACTAAGGACACTATTTTCAAGGATTTCCCTTTATAACTCAACCTAGTATGGGTTACTTTGGTTATCCTAGTCCAATGAAAGTGCCAACAAATCAACCTATTCTATGATATTTTGGATATTCTCCCCCAGAGATCGGACTTTACCCTCAAGGTTATTGTTGAGATTGCAACAAGATGAGGAGCTTAGTGGAAAGAAGTTGCCTTCACTAAGTGAGCCCACATGCTATTTTTGGCGCAAAGTCTATTTTTAGACTATGTCTATTTTTAGACATATGGATCATGTTCTATGAGTTGAAGGATGCTATTTGTGGATGGCTGGTCAAGTCGGAGAAAATAGATGGACTTCTATTTTTAGACATACTAGGCGGAATCTATTTTTAGATTTCCAGTCTAAAAATAGATATGTCGAATATTATTAGCTCTTAATAATATTTGAACTAAACATTATCTGGTCTCTGAGCACTTTGTTTGAAATAACATGTGGCACAGGTAATAATTTCAATGGAAACGCTTATTCCTAGGGTTTAGTGGAGTTATCATGATGGTTAATTCAGTTAGAATCATCATGATGTAGTTTCAGGAGTTGAGACAAATAATGAGTTGGGGTTCAGTTTTAACTTAGTTGAGCTAGTTGTATCTAGTCTAACCGATTGATTCAATTAGTGAGTGTAATTAACGACTGTTAACTAATTCACTAATTATTAACTCATAAATCAACTAAATAATACATCGCCTAACCAAGCATGAAAGTTTCATGGAGGACTTAAAGGAGAGGTAGGTGAAAGAGCAAGTGCGACTATCAGTTGTGAATATACTGGTGCATGAGAATTACACACACATTGATTGAGAAGCCAATGAGGATTGAACAATACATACCAGTGTGATTTGAACCTGGATCTGGCAATTATCCATATTGGATTGCGCAGTAGAGGCTGGCTAACAGGTGGAGCATATTGGAGCATGTGTTTTGTATGATCTGAGCTTGTGTAGTGTGTAACAATTGGAGATTGTACTGAGAGCTTGTGAGGAGTTTGTACAATTATTGTTACATGATCTCTATCATTATAATATATAGATAGTTGGGGGTTTTCAGCTTTAATCTTTCCCATAAATATTGTGTTTATATGTGTGATTGTTTATGGTTTTAATGTGCGCATGCGATTGTTTAATTTACGCAATTTGATGATCAATAGTAGAAGAGGTTATGTATTATGCATGAAGTTCAAATAGTGTGTGATCAGGATAATCTCGGTGAATAATTTAACAGTTATTCAAATTTCTACATGGTATCGGAGCAGCGATATTGATCATTGGAGCAATTGCAAAACATTAAAGCGGTTGAGTTTTGTGTTGGTGGAATTCGAATTTGCAGCAGTGTTTTCTTGGTGTCGAAGTTGAGATGTCTTTCAATGGATTGCAATTGGATTATGCCCTTGAGGGAAGCTCGAATTATATTGCATGGAAGGATAGGATGGAGGCGGTGTTAGATGACAATGGGTTGAAGGAGTTCATAGATGTAGAATTCCCAAAGCCTACTTCTAGCGATGTTGTCGTAATTGAGGCTTGGCAAAAGAAGACAGCAAAGTGTCGAAGGATTCTGTTGGAGGGCGTGAAGGATCACATAGTGTCCATCCTGCATGGTAAGGCTTCTCCATTCTTGATGTGGAAAGCCTTGACAGATTTATTCCAAAGAAAGAGCGACCAGAGGAAGTTGGCGCTCAAGGATAAACTCAGAAACATAAAGATGGAGAAAGGAGACAGTATGCCCAAGTACCTCACGAAGTTCATCCAATGCAGGGATGAGATGGGAAGTGTGGGCGTGACTATAGATGATGAGGAATTGGTGAGCTTGGCTCTCCTCGCTTCAAGAGCCGGCATTCCATTTGTAGACTCGCCAATGGTCGTGAAATTTCCAGACGGGGGCGACTTTGGCCTGATCTTTGTGCAAGAGGAGATAAGAAGTGAGTACCAGGGATGATTGAGCCATCAAAGAATTTATGAAGAGAATTTCGCTTGGCTACCACAAAGCAAAGAAGTGAAGAGCAATGGTGTTCTGGGCTTCATTCCGTAAGCAGAACCTGTGTGAACAAGATATGTCCAAGGTAGAAGTTCTTTCGATCGTCACCAAACATGACATTATGCCACAAATCGTCCAAGAAGACAGGACAAAGCCGTTGGATCACCGGAGAGATGGACGGCCCGCGCCTGAGTTGATTTTCTACCCATCGCATGCTTGGTTTCAAGTGTGATGGGTTCAGTGTGGTTTCTTGACAGTGGTGCGTCTTTTCACATGACAGGAGATTGAGATTTGTTTACTGATCTGGATAAGAAAGATCTTGGAGTGCACATCGAGATGGGCGATGATGGTAGATACAGTGCGACCGGTATCGGTACCATTTCCTTTGAGAGGGAGTCTGGTAAACCCTTCGTATTGAAGGAAGTGATGTATGTTCCAGGATTGAAGAAGAATCTTATCTCTGTGGCGATGTTAGAAGACAAGGGATATGATGTTGTCTTTAGCGAGGGAAAGGCTTTCCTGCGCAGTAAGGCAACTGGTGAGACTCGAAGGATAGGGGTTCGAGTTAAGAACCTTTATCAATTGCAGGTAGATGGTTGCGCAGCAATGGCAGGCAAGGCAGAAGGAGTGGTGAGTCGGGATGATGGCGAGTTGTGGCACCAGAGATTGGGCCACCTTCACCATGGAGCTTTGAAGATACTGCAGCAGATTTCTACTGGGCTTCCTAAAGGCACTCTTGCGCAGTCAGATCAATGCAAGGGGTGTACCTTGGGAAAATTTGTGAAAGCCACCTTTCACGAGAAGGATAGTCGTGCCACGACGATCCTTGAGAGAATTCACACAGACGTGTGTGGACCTTTCTCAGTAGCTTCGACAACAAAGCACAGGTATTATGTGATCTTTGTTGATGACTTTTTCCTCATGGGGAGTACGATGTGATGTTTTTCAAGAGAGCTGAGACATACCAAAGTTCAGGAGTTCAAGGTGGTCAGAGAGAGCAGAATTTGTGAAGCAAGTGAAGGTTCTGAGAGCAGAATGGTGGTGTGAATTTCACAGTCTCCAAGTGATCCATGATATTATGATAGAAGGAATTTGAAGAGAGCTCATAGCACCTTTATAACTCATTGTAAACAGAACTGGGTTATTTAGGCTTAAGAATAGAACGATCGTGGTTACAGCACGAGCAATATTCATGATCATGGCTCACCCATTCACTTGTGGAAGGAGGCATGCATTACAAGAGGCATATGTAGAAACCATTGTGGTCAATACAAGATACTTGGCATGAAAGTACCACCCGAGGAGGTGGCCGGTAAGAAGCCCTGGAGTATTCTAGTTTGAGGATTTTTGGTTCATCTGTCTACATGCATGTGACAAAGGATGCCAAGAAGAAGCTGGAGCCGACCATGGAGGTTGGGATATTTGTGGGGTACACTGATACGCCCCACAACTATTGTGTGTATTTTCCAAACAGTCACAAGACTGTTGTGCGACGGGATATCAAATTTCAGGAGGAGAAAGTCATGAAGTGTTCACTTGAGAGGGAGCCACACTTGCATGCAGAGGAGGAGCTATTAGTTCCTAAGGATGAGCTTCAGGATGTGGATCATCCACAAGAGGAGGTTGAAGGAGTGGAAGAGACCAATCAGGTAGTGCCAACCATCAGAGGGTGAAAGCGCACTACAGAAGTTGAGCGACTGGATCAAGATGCAGAGAAGGTTGTAGGAGCACCTACATCACAGCGCAGACAGAGACAATCACCTGACCGGTATACTGGATACATGGCTCTTGTGAGAAAGTGTATCATGACAGAGCCATCCTCTTTAGAGGAAGCTGTGGAGTACCCCACATGGGTAGATGCCATGGTGGAAGAGTATGATTCGATTGTCAGAAACAGTGCATGGGAGATTGTCCTGAGATCGGAGGGGAAATCAGTGGTGGGTTCGAGATGGATCTACAAAGTGAGGCAGGCAGTTGACGGGAGTGTGGAGAAGTACAAGGCAAGATTTTTTTCCCGAGGCTTTTCACAGATGGAGGGGATCGATTATGAGGAGACCTTTGCACCTATCGCAAGGTATTCTTCCATACGGACGATCCTAGCTCTCTCAGCGCAGATGGGGTGGCACATTCATCAGATGGATGTGAATACTGCGTTCCTCAACGGAGTGATTGAGGAGGAGGTGTACATAGAGCAGCTTGAAAGTTTCAAGATATTCAGCAGCGAGTCCCATGTGTGCAGGCTCAAGAGAGCACTGTATAGGTTGAAACAAGCACCTCGTGCTTGTTACACATGGATAGACAGTTATTTCACCGGACTTGGATTCTCCAAGAGTGAGGCGGATCCGAACCTATACCAGATTGTGGTGGAGGGTAAGTTGCTGATCATTGTAATTTATGTAGATGATTTGGTTAGAACGGAGTGATGAAGTTTCGTTGATACTTTCCTGCAAGGAGGGATCTTGCTACGAGATTTTTGAGATGAAAGGACTTGGGCCTCCTTCATTATTTCCTGGGATTGGAAATTTGGCTTGTGCGGTGATGGGCTTGTTTGTTTCTCGGGTAAAGTATGCACGAGGAGATGCGAGGAGAAGTTCGGCATGCATGGCGCTATGGCTTGTTGATACTCCTCTTCCTGGAGGGTTGGAGGAAGGAGGATGCTACTTGAGCGGAGGTAGTGGATGCCATTGTTTATCGGCAGGTTGGTGGGGTCGCTTATGTATCGGGTCGATACACGGCACGATATATGCTATCTTGTTAACCAACTTTTCGCAAGCTATGGTTAAGCCTGCAAGACTCTGCGGAAGGTAGGCAAGCATGTATTGCGTTATCTTAGAGGCACATCGGGACAACGGCTTGTGCTACGGATAGGAGGAGGATGAGGTGAAGCTTTATGTGGCCTCACGGATGCGGATTGGGCAGGGAGCCCAACGGACGAAAGGAGCTTCATCGCGGAGGGATCTTCGGTATCGGGTCAACAACGGTTTCTTGGTGACGGTAGAAGCGGAGATCCAAGTGGCACTCGAGTTGACGCCGAGGGTATGGCGGCACGCTTGGCTGCATGCGAGAGCTATATGGATGAGGAAAGATCCTGGTCGGATTGTTCGGGTCACACGCGGAGCCTGCTTTGTGATTTATTGTGATAACGGAGTTGCATTAAACTCTTGGCTAATCCAGTATGTTCATGATAGATCCAAACACATCGACCTCGGGTACCATCATATCGAGAGATTGTGTGCAGCCGGAGAATCATGTTACTTTCATACATTCCCACGAGAGGATCGGGATGCGATATCTTGACGAAGGCGCTCACCGAGGAGCGAAATTCGAAATACCGCAGAGAGCGGGGATAGTTGCGGATAATCCATGTCTTGTTGAGAGGAGTGTTGGTAAATGCAACAAGATGATGGAGCTTAGTGAAAAGAAGTCGCCTTCACTAAGTGGAAACGCGTGCGAGCTATTTTTGGCGCAAAGTACGATATTTTTAGACTATGTCTATGAACATATGGATCATGGTACTATGAGTTGCGGGATGCTGTTTATGGATGATTGGTCAAGTTGGTAAAAATAGATGGACCTCTATTTTTAGACATTGGGCGGAAATCTATTTTTGAGACCTGTCTGAGCTAAAAAATAGAACGGTCAAATATTTAGACTATAAACATTATCTTATCCTCTTGGAGCACTTCGAGTTTGATGCTTGGATGTGGCACATGCAGGTGACGGATGGAATTACGCTATTTCCTAGGGGTTAGTTGAGCTATTTGCATGGTTTGACTTTCGGTTAGAACTCGTGTGGCGAGTTTGGTGGAGTTGATGAGACGGTTGGTGGAGTTGTGTTCGGTTTAACTTAGTTGAACTAGTTGTATTTATTCTAAAGCGACAAATACACTAGTGATGAGTGGTGTGAATTAATTGTCAATTGAATTTCACTTTAATTTATTAACTCATCGATCAACTAAAGAACACATCAGTTAAGCGCAATGCATGGACGGTTCGGTGGAGACGAGTGTTAGAGAGGTGGGTGAAAGGGTGAGTGTGACTATCGATTTGTGACCATGGCTGTGCATGAGATTTGCACACACATTGATGGAGATTGCGATGAGGATTGCGTAGTACGAAGCTAGGGGATTTCGAAACTTGGATCTCATTCATTCTCATCTTGGATTGCGCGGTAGAGGCGAGGCGAGACTTGTGGAGAAGATTTCGAACTTGTGACTTGTTCTATATCTGAGGCTATAGTGTGTGTAGCATGAGATAGTGTACGAGAGGCTGTGAGGAGGAGCTTTGTGCTTATGTATTGTACATGTTCTCTATCATTATAATATACAGATAGTTGATTTTCCATTCGTTAGCTTTCGTTACATACGTATGTTATATGTGTGCTTGATTATGTTTTTAATGTGCGCATGCATTTAGCCCGATTTCCGCATATTGATGATCGTGTAGAAGAGGTTATGTATTATGCATGAAGCTTAAATAGTGTGTAATCGGGATAATCTGCGGTCGAATAATTCAGCTATTATTCAAATTTCTACACCTACGAATGTAAAGTGAGCTAATGTGCATTGTAGAATATTGCTGCAGCTGTAAGTTTCTTTTTTGGGCTGTGGTTTTGCAATTTTTTTGGAATGATGTATCTCCATGTAATGATGTTTTGGTCAATTTGAATATGGAGTCGGTATCGAACTTTAGAAATGTAATCTATCATGTATTTATTGTGGCATTGTGCGTATATTTAATATCAAAGCTACTCATTTGTGTTTTAAAAAAATAAAAATTATTATATATATATATATATATATATGCTAAACATTAATGCATTATAAATAATGTTAAAAAAAAAGAATTTATGTTAATATGGTAACTATAAAGTTGTTACATGTTAAGATAGTAATTACATAGAATTTACACCATATCTTCATGTATTGTTGGTCTTTGGCTATTTGTTAGTTGTCTTTAGGTGTTCATAATTGGTCCTCTATGTACTTCTCTTCAAAATGTGGTAGTTTTACTAAGTGCTTAAGATGTTGTTGGTCTCTAAACTCCAAAACATGTAGACCACCATACTATCCACTACTCATAATCTATGTTTCTTCTATGATAGCGCTTTGAACTACCTCATGCAAAGTATGAGGCATTAAGATCCTCACTTTAGCTACATAAACTTGTTAACTCTCAATTTTTTTGTGTTTAAATGTGGGGCATATATTAATAACTCCATGAATCTTGCTTCATATTCATGTACTAATATGTTCCTTGTCTCAAGGTGTTGAATTCATTTAGCTACATTTCAATGAATTCCTCGTATAGACAATGTTCTCTAAAGAACTCCTCAAACAATTCCCATGATATCTCAAAAATACCGTCCAATTATGGTAGAAGGATCTTCCACCATAATAATGCACTTCCCTTCGGTTGAGAAAACACCCACATGTACCTTCGAGGTTGGATGTATAGTCCCTCAAATCATAAACACATAATCATGTATCTGCCAAACCATGCTTTAGTTGCACGTTCATCGGTAGATCCCCAAAATTCAAGGAAATTAACCTTTTCTAATGTTTGGTGCATATGGTCATTAGATGGGTTATGAGATCCTTTTTGCATGTGTGAATATTCGCTTCCTTCATGCCTCTCGGCCTTTTTATTGGTGCATTTGACATCCCTTGAAAAGAGCACATAATGTTAATAACCTCCCCTATGGATACATTTTCTCAGCATTGAACATGCTTCTCTTCTTTGGGTGGAGAGTTTGTGGGTGCAAGTTTTGGTGGAGGTGCCATATCTCATTCCACAATAGTCCTACTTCTACATTTTATTTTTCTTTTGTCCATATTACCTATCATAAGAAAATAAATTCAAATTCTAGTCAACATTTAACAAAATAAATATTGCAAAAGATTAAAGCAATGGGTCCATGGTTCCAATTTGTTGAATCATACTCTAATAACATATGTATAACAATTCCACCAACTATAGTAGACACAATCCATGTAGCATAGTTCTAGTCTCTCAATTGTAACCAAATCTGGCATTACTTCTATACATTAAATGCGATGAAAGAGCTTCAGCTCCATCTCGATGCACATTTTGAGTATAGTTAGCAATCATCATATCCCACAAAACAACATTCCTTCTTGAATTTTTGTTGAACAATTCCCCACAATATTTATATGCCCACACTTTGCATACATAAAAACAAGAGAATTCCCCAAAAAAACATACGACTCTAACACTCTGAATCATATAACCATGCATCGACATACCTTGTTACGAGCTTCTAAATACACATTTCATGATCATGCTCACCATGGTGATTGGATTCATTACTACATCGAAGTTGCATTTCATGAAAGAACACGTTTTTCTCCCCATGTCCATTTTGTGCATAAAAATGAATCATGACATTCCGGGAAACAACATCTCTTGAAATTTTGTCAAACACTTGACATGCATCCTTCATATTCATGCATTCACATACATCTAAGAGACAAAAATTTCCCCATCACCTTGTCACACTTCCAATTCAAGGAAGTAATTATGAGGCTTGTCCTTCATTTCAAACTCTCTTGCAAGGTCCTCCTTGCGGAGTACGGTCAATGCTCATCACCGGTTAAAATCCACTCATCAACATATTTGACAATAATAAAAAATCTACCTTCTACGAATATGATAGAGGTTTACATCCTCTTCACTTTTGGTGAAGCCCAAACAGTGAGATAGTTATCGATCACAGTGTATAAGCATGAGAATGTTGTTTTCACATCCATGGTGGATCTTCTACCCCATTTGTTCGACGGAGGCAAGAATTTATCGATGGATGACTACCTTGCTACGGGGAGAAATAGTCTCCTCATAGTCAATCCCTAAACTTGAGAGTACCCCTTGGCCACAAATCGACCTTGTACTTTTCTATGCTTCATCTCTTTGTACTTTGTAGTCCATATCGAACCCACAACTTATTGTCTATTGGTCTTGGGACCACTTACCAAACATTTTCTTTACAATGTATTCGTATTCCTACCCCATTGCATCAACCCATACGGTTTCTCTAATTATTTCTCAAGAGGATGAAGCTTGGTCTCTACAAGCTCGGTCATTAGAGCAATGTAGTCAACATTGCACATTTGGTGACCTTCACTTCTGCGCTAATTTGATTGAGCACGAGCATTCTCCTACATCCTACAGTCTCTCATCTTCCATGGTCCTTTTCCAAACTTCTCTAGATGGTTTTTGCTTGAGTGTCATCTCCACTCTCTGCTCCTCAACTTGTGGCTACTCCACAACTTCTTGGGGTTACTCATTTGGAGCTAAAAGCTCCTCTTCTAGTGGGATATGAAACTCCTTCTCAAGACAACATCACATGGATTTCTCTTCATCGAATTTTACATCCCTTGAACAAGTTGTCATTATGATGGATGGAAAGTACGGTTGGTTATTGGGGGAGTTTTGTGTAACCCAAAAAAATACATAAATTATGTTGTCGAATCTAGATTCTTCCTTGATTCTTTGGAGACAAGGCGATGTGGCTCCAAAAATCCTAAAGTGTGAAACATTCAACTTTCTCCCTGAGAAATCCTCCTCAAGTGTAATCATGCCAAGAGATACGGAGATGAGGACTTTGGTTCTACAAATAGACTATTGTTTTGCATGGCTCGGCCCACAAATGCGAGGTAGGCCTTGATCATGCAACATCGCCCCCTTTGCTCCCACAATGCTACGATTATTCTATCATCACCCCATTTTGGCCAGCCCAGGTTGTGGGGTGCTTTCGGCTCTCTCATCCAAATGCCTTCTATTGCACGGAAGAAAATTTTAAATTAATTTGACATGTACTCACCTCCATTATCGCTCTTGAGATACTTCACCTTCTTTCACTGTTTCTTTCTCAACTAGTGCCTTTAATTCTACAAACTTGGAGAATGTCTCATCCTTCTTCCGCATGAAGAATATCTAGCACTTTCATGAGAAGACATCAATAAAAATGACAAAATATTTGTGCAGAGTGGAGGTTGTCGAAAGGTCACCATGGTCCGTGGATCACTCGGGACTATGTGCTTTGTTATCTCGATCATGGAATGTGGATATTTCTCCCTTCCTGTTGCTCTACTTGGCCAATGCAACCAAACTCTTGAAGCATTCGAGTTATCTTCCAAAATGTTGGGCGGTCGATGTTCTAGTTAGGGTATAAGAGGAACAACCCTCCTTGAACAGTTAACAAACTCTTCAACTTTAATCTATGAAATTGCTAAAGGAAACAGAGCTTGGGCCCAGGTTTCATCCTGGCAGAATCGAAATTACGTCGAACTCACCCCTAGACCCAATCCACTAACGGATATTTATTGAACGTTCACCAACACTTCCACCACTAAGAATATGTCAATCCTTTTAACAATATGATCATCCTACACAATGGTTTCACCATAAGGATATTATTTTGAAAGTTCAATATCCAACAACTTTTTATACGTAATTTTGTTGTAAAAAAAAATCAAAAATATTGTCGACTTTGGCTCTTAAACTGCGGGACTTAGAAGCACCAAAATAAAAGAATTTAAATCCCCACTAATGATCAAATTTTCAACCTACAACATCTTCGGATCAAAAAATTTATTCCAAAACTCCAAACGACCTTCACCAGGCCCATAAAGATTAATACAAAGAGGACACTGATTTATGAAGAAAAAGATTTCAATCCCTAATCTAGAATTAACACTCGATAAAATTTGAAACAGGAACATGTCAAGTATCCCGGTGCACGGTGAGACCTATTGAATGACCATGAACATTTGAGGCAATAAAAATGACACCCTCCCAACATCGACTCCAACTCCTCGGAGATCATCTCCCCATGCCCCAAGGTTCCACAAGAGAAAACAACATTTGATCCCTCGACCTTAACCAATATCTTGAGAGAATTTTTTTGGAGTCACTTTCCAAGCCTCTATTTTTGAAATACAAAAAAATTTCATAAGGACACCATGCCATGGGCGTTCAATGCTTTAAGTGCCCCAATGACGGATAATTTCCTCCCAACTACAAATCCTCCTTAGCTCTTTATTTGGGCTTGGACAAAGACGATTTCATACAAGATTTATGAGTGGACAACCTGTTTGACTAATCCCATAGATGGGGTATCGAGTGAGGGAATCATACCAAGAAAAAGAGGTTATAAATGATAACACCAACATCGAAGTCCCTCGAAAACTAGATACACCAATGAAGTGGAGGCTCTCAAGGGAGAAATCCGGTGATGGAGGGGGGACGAAATAACGAGCGAGTGAAGCCCTAGATATAGATTGTGACACATCAAGCCCCAACCCCCGAACTATAATTGTTTTATGGATAAATTCCTTCTGTGGACAAAATAAATATCCCTAGACCTAGTGGCTTAACATAGAAACAAATAAGACAAAGCGCAATGTTTTCCTTAAATATGTTTGAAATATGGAAAGAAAACGTATTTGGAATCTAATGCAAGATTCCTCATTCTTCTTTCTTGTTAGATCCAGCTCCAACTCACTTTCTAAAAGTGGAACCTAGAAATCATCCAAAATAAATAAAGAAAACAAAAATATACAATATAAAATATAAAAAAAAATCTAAACAAGAAATCAAGGATTCATGTTCTACATATGCATAAACAAGACATAATGTATAAGAGAAACAATTCACTTTTGTATGAATAATGGCAGGAAAATATTACAACCCTTCTAGGACTTTACTTTTTTAATTTCTCCAAGCTATCTTGTCCTTCCTTTGTCACAATCGGTAAGTGTTCAATCACACCTAAAAATTGGATGGATTATGGACCTCTATACACAAATGAGAAACATAGGGGCATAATCATAGTCTCCGAAAGCCAACCCGGACTACAAGCGGGCGTTGTATTTATTGGGTAAATGAGGTGGTTTTGGATTTACCATTATAGGGATTAGATCCACATTAGAGGGTAATTTTTAGGAGATAAGCTAAGAAATCATATTCGTTGGTACGGGCCATTGTGTCTGAATCACATCAAATCGAGACATGATTGTCAAATTTGTGTCCGGTGGATCGTGTCCAATCATGTATGTATAGGATACATCATGTACGAATGTCTTGTCTGAGACATGATTGTGTCCGTCCGGCGGACACGGCCGGCGGAGAAAATCCCTCCACAACTTTTAAAAGGTCGTTTGGCCTCTCATTTCTCACTTTGTGCATGCATGTATTTGTATTTGGCCTCTCATTTCTCACTTTGTGCATACTTGAAAGTGGATCTTCTTGGCCATAAAAAGGGAAAAACAATTATACAGATGCATTAACAAATCTACAACAAAAAAATTCAAACTTGCATCGAGTGAAATGTGTGAGCTAAAAACAAAGGAACAACCTATACAACACCTCACTCACACACATAGGGTTTGTCACTTTGAGAATCTACACACTTAAAAGTACATTCAATTGTCTCTATTTTCAATGAGAAAAATAGACCCTCACAGATATAATTACTATTAGTCTTTTAATCATAGATAGAGGTTGGAGTTACTTTAATACCAATTGCACATCATTAAGTAGAAGAAAATTATTCACTATATTCGAGACACGTGGCCCCATGTGTTTCAATGTATCATGTATCTTAAATCTTTGTAAAACTTACATCTAGATGAAGATCTACATTTCAATCAATGAATTTGTGTAAGAAATATCTAATTTTTAATATATATATATATATATATATATATTTAATAAAATAATATATAATGTGTCCGGACGTGTCCTATTAAGGGTCACCATGTCCAAGATACGACACTCGAATCCATCGAGGAAAATATTTAAGAACCCTAAATTTATATTTATAATAAATAGGCGAATCCCCATGGATACATAGGAAAAATGGAAGGCGATTTTATTAATAATATAATATGTATATATAATTTTTTGGTGAATCTCTCACGAGATTATATTATCCTGTAAAATCATGGCGAATCACCAGTACAAATGGCGAATCACTATCTACAAAATGGCGAATCGTCAGGTCCCTTCTGAGGCTGTGGTGTCAGTTCTTAATGAAGATATGGTAGTTGAACCAAGAGTAGAAGGAAGAGAACCACCGAGACCAAGCATGGAACATGGTGACTTGTGAGGGAAGTAGTTCTCGTGTAGTTTGGAAAACGCGTTCTTCTAGTTCTGCTAAGCATAGTGTTGTTTCTCATGCTACTACTAGCACTGATATTGAGGTTGGAGAGGAGTTTGAGGAAGTATGGAAGGTAGCAGTGGTGGAGAATTACAAAGAGTACCCCATGATGGGCTCCATTTTTCCCTTTGGTATTTGTGCCTGCAAGACCTTCTGTCCATTGAACCAACAATTAGTCGGTCAACCAACAATCAACTTGACTGAGTTGATTAGGTACGAGTCAACTTAGACTAATCTTAAAAACTATGCTTTGCACTATCCCATATTTATCACACTAATGCTACACAACATTGTGCATTTGCACCTAACTCTCAATAATTCTTTTCCAAGAAAAATCTATAATAATAAAAATATTTTACTATATTCTAAAAGGTGAAGATGTTGAAATCATGCCACAAAGTGAAAGGAAATAAAATATCTTTCCTCAAACCACCAAATGTATAAAGAAAACAATAATGATTATAATAATAGAACTAGATCTATCGATCTATGCATGATATGAGAACCATAAGCATTCAAGAGACTAATTTCAAACTCAACAAAATCCTCTAAACAAGCAACAAACAAACCACTAAAATTTTCAAAGATATCAAGGCTAGACATTAACACAATTTCATGTACTTGAATAAGCCCATTTTTGCTTAGCGTTAGACTTCTTAAATTAGTTCTTTATCATTTAATACTAGGACACTATCTATGTGAAAATAAATAGGTCCCAACTTCATCAAATCCGACTTCATTTCCAATCAAAGATCAAAACTAGCTTCGTTTCCAATACCAATATAAAATCACACATTTTCCAAATATCAATAATTATTTTCCAAGAAAATATAAAACTCGAAACTCAACAAAATTCCCCAAACACAAGCAACATATATACCATTAAAATTTTCCAAGATGTCAAAGCTAGACATCAAGGTAGTTTCATGTACTTGAATGAGCCCATTGATGCTTTGCATTAGTCTTGTTAAATTAGTTATTTATCATTTAATACTAGTCAAACACTATCTATGTGAAAAGAAATAGGTCCCAAAATCATCAAATCCAGCTTCATTTCCCGTCACAAATAAGAAACAAACAATGTAAGGATTAAATATGAAACATCAATCTTAAAATAACACACATGAAAGAAATGTAGCTGCAATGTTACAATGAAAAATACAAAATATAGAACCCATTTTTACCTGAATTTGACATGTAGTAATCTTGCATGATCAACGGAACATGTATACCAAAATAAGAGTCCTAGGGTATTTCAATTTCCCAATTGTCATCTTGGTCATCATTTTCTACATTGTGAACATGATCTTCTCCAGATGTACTATCATTATGAGCCTCAAAAACATTATGTTCTGTATCAAGTTCATTAGATAAATTTGTTATATTGTTTTCTCCCCTTCTATCACAATCTGATCGCCAAAGCGCTAGTGCTCTTTCATATGGAAAATTGTCAACATCATACTTTGTTACATATAATCTTAAACATGTATCCACATGTTTATCAAGCTTGTTCCTCAACTTTGACTTCAAAAATGATAGTGCACTAAACATTCTCTCATCCTCCACTAATCCCAAAATCATGGTTTGACACAAATCTACTAATTTAAAATATTCTGATATGTTTTCTTGCAGGTATTGGCTAGCACTTAAAGTATTCCATAATCTTGTTATAGCACCGTTTTCATTAGGATTCTCCAAAAAAGGATATTTCTTCCACATTGTTTCAGCAAAGCATCCACCTTGTTGATACAATTTTGATGAATCTAAAATACCTTCAATCTGTTCTCCATGTATCGAGACTTTCTTGCAAAAGTGGTCTACTAAACATTTTAATCTCTTTTGAAAATCGGCTTTTAAATTTCTTGGACATTGACAATTGTTCCAATATTGAGGGTATACCACACACATGGCCTCCAACAATTCATCTCGAGGAAATCGTTCTCTTATCTCTGATGATAGTGATCTTGCAATTTCTATCAAATTTTGTCTCACTGAGATCACAATATTATCAAATTGGTCTCTTGACACGGGGCAATCTTTGGTGATTCGTCTCGTCTTACTAATATAATGAAAGGGGACCATATACCCACGCACTGTGATACATAGTATCCCTTTTTCATCAAACGTCAAAAAATTTTCAGTATTTTCTATATTGATGATCTTAGTCCAACTTGTAAACTCTGGACCAGTAAAAGAGTTCGGCATCATATACAAATTATCCAATGCAAGGCATGCTGACTTTCTCGCATTTGTGTATTCGGCAATATACATTGTGCGATTCTGAGACATTTTCACGAGGACATTCATTTCATGTAGCATAGGAATAATTCCAGCCAATGTCAATAATGTTTCTATATCAGTTAGTCGAAAAAGAAGATCTTGAGCTTTGTCTACATTGTAGCGATTTTCATACATCAACCCTACCAAAGATTTGAACTCACTAAATAGTCTTTGAGATGGTCCATTTAATGAGATCCATCTTGTATCAACATCTTTCAGTAGTTTTTTTCCATCCGTAACACCATCTACAAATTGTTGAAACTCTAAATATCGTTTGGGACTACGAGAAAAGTATGCATGAGTCTCACGTACAAGATCTTCAACTTTTGAAACTAATGGAAACTTGCTTACTATTTTAAATGCAAGATTCATCCTATGAGCCATACAATGAATATTAATCATATATGGTGAAGCTGATAGTTGTAGTCGAACACAAAGACCATTCCTTTGTCCTTGCATTACCGATGCTCCATCTGCTCCAACACATACCAACTTTTTTGAAATCATTAAATGATCCATACCACTTTCCTTCAAAGTATTAAGAACAAGTTCATAAATATTTTCAGCTGTAGAAGTCTCTCTCATCTTTTTAATCCCAAGTAGATAGGAATGCCTAATATGGTCATTAACCATATAAATTCTCATGCACATCCATGAAGTATTATCAATAGTTGTAACCTCATCCAAAGACAATGCCAAAAACCTAGCATTTGCAATCTCCTGTTTCAAATCATCAATTTCTACTTGAGCTAGATATCTTGCCCATTCCCAACCACTAGTTACGGACCAATGAAAAGATGGAAAGTTTGGCACGTGAAGAAAAGATAGAAATTTCATCTGATCTGGATAATCTGTCATAGGATGACCTTTACAAAAGATGTGAAATATAGTGCTCAATTGTATCGTCTTGGATAACAAACTTCTTTCCATCGTCTTTTCAAATTGAGATATGATGGTTCCTCCACTTGCCTCAAGTTTCTTCTTATTTATTAAATATTTTTTGCATTCTTCCACACATTGGCTATGTCGGCATTCCTCCAAAGATTCCCATCTGACAATAGATTTCTCTTTACCATTTACAATTTTCTTTTCATAAACCTTTCCTGCATGCTTTTGTACTGTATCTAGCTTCATCTGAAATTTCACTACCTTGCAACTTTTCCAACTACACGCAAGACATTTAACTTCTCGTAAATCCTCATTTGTAGAAGGTATTTCTTCAATAAATGGAAAAATTGAGAGCCAATCATCTTGGAATTTTCTCCCTATGGTCCACTGGCCTTTTTTCCTTTTCCGTGAATGGTTTGTGTCACCTTCCAAGGAAATATATTTAACATTTTCATCATTAATTTTTGTTGAAACTGCATTTATCTCACCCTGATCACTTGAGGAACCTATTATTTCATCCATCATATGGATATCAGATGCATTTTCACAAGAGTTAACATCTCTCTTAGTAACAGATTGTTCAAAGGAGCTTGAAGCATGAAGAGAATGTGTATTCTTGGATTGAGACTTTTTAAAGTATGATAATACATCAATTTGCCTTGATAGTTTCTTCCCAGGATTAGATTTTGACATCTCACTGAATATTCCAGAAGTAAAATTTCAAATCGATCTAGAAACCCGCATCAATAGTTTCCAAGAGTTGAGAATTACTAGATTTGTAAGTAGCTTTCAAAGTAAAATAAGTGTAATGTTCACAAAAACCATTATGCAATTTTTTATTAAAATGTTGTGCCAAGGCCCAAGCCCAAAAGCAAAAATAAATCATTATACACAAAACAATAACATCATGGGTCATCATCTATAAAACAAAGAACATCATTCAAATATAAAATATAAAAAAAATTCCACTAAATTAAATCATATTTCCAAATCACCTAATGAACACTTGAAAGCTTTAAAAAAAACAACAAAATATTACAATAACTTTAATCAACCTTTCCAAAACATCTCTCCCTTAAGTTGTAAAGAATTGGTTATAAGAAGTTGAAACATATCCTCTATCATTTTCCATGATAAAAGTGAGGAAGGAAACTAGTCAATTACTAGTGATTCTTTTACTTATCAATGGAAAGAAATCCCTTAAGACATTGTCCTCCTGTTGACCATAATTTCCTTTCCATAGTGAAACACGTCCAGTATGGCCATGAAATAACCTAAAAAGACTCAAATGTTTTCCATGATTTGTAAACACACGGGTGCCATGTAAAGTTTCAGGCCCAAAAAAGCACATTTGGGATCCTATAAACCAAAATTAGTTATTGTATCAAACATTTAAAACTCCTAATTAGCACTTAGTGTTTGTTATTTAACCAAGTTCCATTGAAATAACAATCATGGGATGTTACCAAAGAGTTAACCAATAGATAAATGCACACCACAAATCATACATTCATTGGAACTTCCCCTCCCATGAATGACCATCTAAGGGAAAGGGGCAAAAAAGAAGAAAAGAAGTCAGCGAATCACCATAGTCAACCAATGATTCTTAATGTCAAATAATTGGAAACTGCAAATCAAGTGAAAATTTAACCCATGCATCCATGGGTTGACAAAAAGAGTTTATAGCAGCCACAAGCTAATCATTCTACGAGTCTACCCAAATCTGACACAAACTCCTAAAACTTATTGATTAGAAATTCCCCAAGAAATTTCACTTGGTTCATGAGAGAATGAAAGACGAGTGCAAATAAACTTCCATGAAAGACGAGTGCAAATATCCTTCCATGAATGGATATCACTCTCCAAAATAATTTTGGGCATATTCCAATATGTAGGAGCCAGGGAAACATGGTGCATAATAGCAGTCTATTGTGCCTGAATTTAAACTGCATCAAGGGAACATTTGCACTCTTCACACATTGAACATTGAAGACAATTAATTAATGCCTGACATGACCATAGCAACAAAAGCATCAAGTAGAGGCTATAACAAGATTATGTGAAAGTGAGAAAGAACACCCATCATGAAGCCTCAAGTAATATCATCCACAACATCAACATCACTGTTGGGTAGATTTTGATCGCCTTCGCTTACTAGAAGTAACTTCTGGTGGTAAAGGTGGTTTTAAAGCTAATCTACGCGAGCGACGGGGGGTAGGATTATGTTCTTCCATGATTGCTGATTAATTTTAACCAAAAATAAATAAACAAAAAGAGGGTAATGCTAGGCAAAAGGGTTTACCAGTAAACTGTGAACTGCAGAATACCTCCTGGCAAGCCAAGAAGTACGGGCAGGCAATCTCCCCGAATGTTGTGTTCGGTGTATCACAATTTAAAGGTGGCCGACTCGATTCACTATGGATGGATAGCACCTAAAAGTTGTCCTCCCAAATATACCCGAAGGTACGTGGAGGCCCAAGTCCGTAATAGCGCTATCTAATGCGAAACCGCACACTGAGAGCACCACCTATATACTTATCGTACTGTAACGCCGCCCCGAGGGACGTGCTACGATATACTTACGTACGTGGGGTGAGATATCACACTCGGAATGTATCGCAGACAAGTTAACGACAGCTGCTATGTTTTACGACGCCGGAACACGTCTCTAGCCTAGACCTTCTAAATGTTATCGTTATGGTTCCAATGCGTTTTTAGATAAATTGAGATTAATTTTATGTTGATCTTGCTTAAAAATTTGCCTTTCAATGGTACCGCGATGATGTATGTAGAAATTCCTAAATGCAAACTAAGAATGATAAGCAAACTTTTCACTTTTAGTTTTTCAATGAAAGACCTAGCTACAAAGGGAAGAGAGCAAATAATTTTGTGAGCAAACAAATCAATGAACAAAAGAAAACATTGAGCACAAAACTAAATGTAGATTTCCTAATGTTCCTTTTTTGCAAAAAACACACAATCCTACATGCAAATGCAAGTTTTTCTTTTCAGTTCCTTTAATGTTATGAATGCAGAAAAGAAACTAAGTGCATCAAACAAATGCTTTTTACTTTTCGAGAAATGAAGAATATGAACGACAATTGTATAACCGCCATCATTGCCAAAGTATACATGCCATTTACAAAATGTCAAGGAACTAGATTAAGAAGAGATATCTCAAAGATTGAATTAAAAAGGAAAATAAAACAATCATCATGATACAAGAAACAAAAATATCAAGTGAAAGAGTTAAGGAAATAACATCTTCATGTTGGAGGAGATGTGAATATGTAGCCTTAGATGTTAGATGAAGTGTTTGGGGTTTGGTAATTCTCTAAAACCCTTAGGAAATATCCTTCCATGAATGGATATCACTCTCCATTCACTACTGAGAGTAGCAGAAAATACTACGATGTTGGATTTCATCACCAACTAGTGTTTTTAGTGCGAGAGTCTACTATTTTTGTGTGGTTTGATCTCTTAGATTTTATAGGCGTGTGATCATTTGATTGTTTCTTTAGTGACCTTAGGATTTTTTATTGAAATTTTATTTGATTGTGTGTGTTAATCATTTTTAATCGTGGCTGAATTACCAATACAATTGCGTAGGACTCAGGGGAAACCCCCTGAGTATACACCAAGCCAATTAGAAAGACTTAAAACTCTAATACCACATACTATCAGTAGAACTGGATCAACAGAACAAGGAGAATCATCCGTAATTACTCATCCTAATTTTGAAGTAAATCAACCGCAATTAGCAGAACATACTCCACAACAAATTTCAATTCTGAATTAACTGGAGTGGAGTCTCACATTAGGTACCTAAGGCTCCTATAGTCCAGACAATGGCCATGGTTCAATGTTTCAAACAAATCTTAAATCTGCATGGATGCCATGTGAAGAGTATGAAGGGATAGTTCCTCAGATGCCTTTCGTTCTTAAGACCTCAAATTTATTTTGGATTGTAGCTATACACATAAAAATCCTGTTACAAAAAACATAAACTCTCATAGACCAATGGTCCCATTGCCTATAGATCTTTGCTAGGGAAGAAATGATGCAAATACTAGTATAGATTCTCTGTAACTCTAGATCTATTAAGCAACAAAAGGGATAAATATCAAATAACTTCTCAAGCTTAAAAAAATATAGGGTCAAGTGGATCTATGCTAGTTTATATATATTTGTAACATTAAACATCGAATATGAAATACTTTCCATGTTATTTTATCAGTGTCCATGTCTATTACAATGATGTCTCTGCCACCCAAGCTTTAATGCACCTCACTTTCTGTCGGTGCAACTAGAGATCTAAAATGTAGTTAGTTCTATTATTGTTTAATACTTTCAGGATAGAATTAAGTGTTTATTCCCTATATGCTTTGCATGACAAATGAATGCCTTTTAATGTTTTTCCAAATTAGTCTTTTTATAGTGAAATTGAGTACCACATAAAATAGCATGAAAGAGGAGGACAGACTTTTGCTGGCTAGCTTAAGTGTTGTATCCACTGACCCAGATGACATTGAGCACCAGCTACTTGCCAAGGTATCCCTTCTTGTGAAATTAGCTTAATAAGCTTACAAGATGATCTTATATCTTGTAATTGATATGTACTTAGTCTTCTAGAGTGTAACACATGCATTTTATTTTTTTGTTAAATGTAGCTCATTTTCCTGTATTGCTTCCCACTTTTCATTGTACTTATTGGTATGATAGGATGAGAACATAGCTCATGAAAACATCAGTCAACCTGCACAGGTAAGCGATGGTGAAAAAAATTTTGAAAGAGAAGAAGGTGATCAAGAAAGTTTGCTTACAAAGGTCCAAATTCATGCTCAATTAAGGGTAGTGGAGGCTGAAATAGCTGCAGTTTCAGCTGGCCTTGAAATAGTTCAAAGCATTGCAAGCAAAGATTCAGAGAGTTTAGAAGGTGAAAAGTATGAAAATGATCAAGACTTAAGTGAACACAAGCCTTTTGTAGTGGATGGAGGAGTGCTTCAACGAGCATTGGCTACTGAAAGGCTTAGAAGCCTTAAGCAGAAAAGAGGACATCTTAAGGAACAACTGAAAGCTTTTGAGAGAGATGGAAAGACACGGGAACTTGAGGAACAAAAGGTGCTTCTGAATTCAGTGAAGAATAAAGAAGAAACAATGATCAATAGAATTGGACGTCTGTTGGATAAGCCAACAAGAGGGAAAAGGAATAATTTTTCATTGCAGGAGGATGATGAGTTTGATGCGGCAACGTCAGGGCTCATTGAAACTGTAATTTGCATTTCCCTTTAGTCCTGTATTAGTATCAGATGTCTTAAATGCAATACAAATACTTTTGAACTTTATTTTAAAAGAGTAAAATTCAGGGGCAGTAAGCAAAGTTCTATGTTTTCTGTGTTATATCATGCATCTTGAAGATAGTTTTGTACTATAGATAACATAATTTTGAATCTTTGAATGAGACACCTGGCGATTATTTGCTTTGGCAAGAACGTGATAAGATTATCCGTAAAGGAGTGTTGACACCTTTTCACCAAGTCAAAGGTTTTGAACGCCGTGTTCAAAGGTCTCACCCAGCAGAGGATGATGGGGACAAGTTTTCTTTAAATTCTGTCTCAAAAGCTTCCAGATCATTGTCTGCACTTTCAATAGCTTGACATTCAACAAAGTTTCTTGATGCAGCATATTTACCTAAATTGAATCCTCCCACGCATGAATTTCGAAGGCTTAGAAGGCCTATCAATATTCAGAATCCAACGAGGTTGAGAAACTTCCAAAGGATCAAACAAACCATTTAAGAAAGCAAAGAAGACGACCTGTACCTGATCAATACTGGAGGAAAGCTGCATCAAGCGATGATGAGCCATGGAATGATTCTAATCACCATGAAAGCTATGGCAAGCAGATCATAATTCTTTTGTTTATTTCAAAGCATGTAGGAAATCATCTAGATGATACTATGGTATTTTGAAACTTGATACTTATATCAAACTGAGTTCATAATCACATTCTTATAATGTTGTAGGTGTGCTTATGTGGCAAACATATAGATCCATGCCTTCTATCATGTTCACATATTCAAATCTACATTACTGGATCTGGGTACCAGGCCCTTGGATCTGTCCAGATCCTGATACTGATACAACTTGGATATAGTCTGAATCCAGCTGGAATATGCATTCATCTTGGAAATTGGTTGGATACATATGGGCTATATTTTGGATAAATCCTCAATCGAATCTCACATGGTATCCAGTGGAAGAAAAGAAGGAAACAAACCAATAATAACTTTAACTCAATATATATGTGTGTGTGTGTGTGTGTGTGTGTGCTTTGTAGATATTTTCAGCTGTATATATTTATAAATACATATTATAAATAGATTACACAAGTTTCTTTACGATAAGTATCAATATAAAAATAAATGTATTTAATTGCACATGGTGTGTGTTGTGTGTGTGGATGTCTTGGTATTCTTTTTTCCAAGGAAAAAACTGTAGATTTATATTCAAGAAGAAAGTTACCTTCTGAAGGTGCTCAGAGCACTGATATCAAATAAAAGATGATAAACAATCCAGGAGAGAAAATTCTTCTGCCTATATTATCTCCTGTACTGGGATAACACTACAAAACAAGAGATAACAGTCCTATCATCTGGGTTAATTTCCTATATTTTTCTGGAAGATGTGCTTGAAGTGGTTGATCACCATGCTTTGCAAGTTATTTGTTTCCTCCCTTATTGTGATTGGTGACTCTGGGATATGACAGTTCTATGTAGTTATAGGGAATATTGCAATGTAAACTGTGAGTGAAACCTAGAACAAAATTATAAATATCAATCTTCTTGGGATTACCACTTTATCTTACTAAAGTTGAAAATATTTTGAAACTTTTTTGTCCTTTAGAAATCTATCTTTTCCTAACAGTTAATGGTTTTATTGTTTTGGTAGAAGACATCTTGCAAAAAAAGAATGATAGGAATAAACAGCAGGAAGGTTCAGATTTAGCAGACTATGATTGCAAAGTTGAAGGTTGTGAGGAAGATATGGATGATGTTGGCAGTATTGAGGAAGACACTGTAACTCTTGAAGGAGGATTCAAAATTCCTGCTAAAATCTTTGACAATAACTTTGATTATCATAAAACAAGAGTAAAGTGGCTATGGGAGTTACATAGATAGAGGGCAGAAGGAATAATAGGAGATGAAATGGGTCTTGCAAAAACTATTCAGGTGATATCCTTTTTGGCAGCTCTGCACTTCAGTGGTATGTATAAACCCAACATAATTGTATGCCCAGTAACTCTCTTACGCCAATGGAGACGAGAAGTCCTAAAGTGTTACCCACACTTCCATGTTGCAATATTGCACGATTCTATTCCAGTATCTTTCTGGAAGACAAATAAAGCAAAACAAAAAAAGGGTGATGATGAAGATGAACCCTTATTACTCAGTGACAAGGAGGAAGTCTAGCCTGTTAAAGGTCCAAACAAGTGGGATATTTTAATTAGCCGTATAATAGAATCTTGGTATGGGTTTCTCATCACTACTTATGAACATCTTCGTTTTCTAAGGGAAAAATTATTGGACATGGAGTTACATGATCAACAAACCTGAAGCAAAATTGGAACAGATTTAGGTTCAAAGACTACGGGAGACATGTGCTTAGAGGTTTGACCTAGGCATCCTACAATCTTCAACAGTAAATAAAAGAGAGGGAGCTTTCACATAGGTAACCTCGAAAGAACATGATGAAAATTTTGTTCAAGGAAGATAATGAGATAAAAATATCAATGACTATGATAACATTGGTGACTACGTAATAATCGTTATTCATTAACCTAAACAAGATAAAAAAAAGGATAATTTACTCAATTTAGCATGCATCAATACTATCCACACTAAAAGAGAACTATCCACATCAATACTATCTCTGATGCAACTGGAGATTATGCTCTTCTAGACAAATATGCCCAACAAATTTTGGTTTCCTAGATGTCACAGGAGTTTTTGCTTTGTAGCTATAAGAGGCCTGCACACATTATGGTTGTTACTTGTTAGCTTCAGTTTACAGTAGTAAGTTCTGTGTCTTGTGACTTTGAGGATTTGACACCTCAGCTCTGTCATTTACATGGGTATACTTGTTCTCTTCTCACTTGGAGTTGAGATCCCCTTGTTGTGTAGGGTTTTTTTCATTCACAATGCAATGCCCCAATCTTTGATCAAGAAAGACAAGTTTATCACAATTGTATCCTCAAGAGCATAGTCACCCTAACTCATCACAACCATTGGTGCATTCTTTTCATGTACTTGAAGATCCATGAATAGAATTTTGGATGGATCGATTTGTTGGGACCTTTTGAAAACACATGACCAGATGTTCTTGCTATAAAATCAGATTGACACAGTTTTGGGTAGATGCTTGTAGCTCATTTTGACTTAGTTTTTTTATCTATTGTTGTATAGTGTTAATGTCCTCTAGGGAAAAATCAGTATCATCTCCTTTGGATACCATGGCAATTAATAAAAACTTAGAAAGCTCATATGAACATTGTACTAATAGTGCATGTCCTTATGCTACTTGTTGGATCTACCGTGTTTCTCCACCCCTACCGAGCAAGCTTCCCACATGCCAAAATGGTGGCTAACATTTGGCTCCAAGTGTCCTTGGAACCACATGAGAACCCTTGAAAGTTGAATCCCATCGAAATGAAAGTTGTGCAAGAAACCAGTGAGCCAATGCAACCATGTAATGATTGTCAACACAATGAAACTGTCTGTGTTTGATCATGATAAAATAGGGACACATCGAAGCTTGAATGGTCATGTGTTTTAATCTTTGTCGTAAGTGTATTAAACCACTTGTGTTCACTTGTTTTTCCTTTTATGAAAACAATTCATAAGAAAAAATTGCATTCACATGTTGTCATATTCTCTAGATCAACCTTCTCTTCATATTGTCGGAATTTACCATATTTATATGCAGTCCAAAACTTCATTTCTCCATTCTTATCATCATCAAAAGTGATTTTGTTCTCAAAAAAATTGAAACTGAAACAATTGATATTTTATTCTTGAAACTTGTTTTTGAACATTTTCTTGATTCCATAGGCACAACCAAAGTCTTGATGAGCCCACCCGATTGTACAGAAGACATCAAAATTTTGAAATATATTTTGCTGAAAGTTTCAGAAATACTTACCAACACATCAAAATTTTGAAATAACTTTTGCTGAAAATTTCAGAAATACTTACCAACGTCATCTTGAAAAAGAGATCTTGAAACAGAGATCTGGTCCATCGAAACTGCAGTGATCCATGGCTTCAACTTTTGTTAACCTTGGGAGAGAAATGGGAATTTCAATCCCCCGAATTTCAATTCCATTATACACCATGTCATATTCAAAACTTCAACTTTGGAGAGGTCTGACAGTTTTGTTCACAAGTGAAAGATCATACCCTGTCTTGTTCAAATCCCATATTTGAGTTGTCCTTATTCAACACTTCGATATGCAAGTAATATTAAGCCCACCTTCATACTCGCTAGAGTAAATACTATTATTTGCCTCAAAACAATCATATACTAGATGTTGAAAATGGTTCAAATCTTTGATGGGCATTTTAACAATACAATCCTCATCATTAAAAAATTGTAAATTCATAAGTGCTCTGTTTTTTGGCAGTATTCATCCTCATCATATCAAGGGTCGTCATCATCATTTGGAACAACAATTTGAAAAAACCTGAGATTTTCTTTCAGATAAGTTCTATCATCTTCATCGACACTGGCTTATCAGATTCTATTCTTCTTATGAGAAGTGAATTGCCCTCCTTGATTATCTGCTCTTTTGTCGTCATCACATCCACCATATCCCGTAACAAACCTGAGATAGGGTCAAAGTCAGACTTCCCTCTTGGTGGTCATCATCAAATACTGGTGGCCTTTCAAAGCACAATGTATATATGATATGATCTGCCTCTATTTTGTCCCAAATATAAGGTCTGATCCAAATCTATGAGAAATTATTACGAGTCTCAAGGCTAGTGTTCGAGATGATCACATGTTGTTACCTTAACACCAACAAATCGATCAGCTCCGAATTTTTATGTTTAATTACAAGTCCCCTTTTTAACTACCAAGTTTCTTGGTTGGTTGGAAGATAATAGAGGAACATTATCCTAGCTTCTTCTGCGCAGAAGTAGATCATCATGCTTCAGAGGGACTTCAAAACTTACTTTCTTTAATGTTGGACAGAATCTCAACTTTGATGATGATTTCTTCACCAATCCCACTACTAAAGCTTATTATAAGAACCATGTTAAGGTAACAGAGTATATAAATGTCTGTCTCTTGTCTCATTATATGCGTACATTTCTTTTGTTATGTATACACACATACATAGACTAATTAGCATACAGTAGCTACACACACAAAGAACTAATCAAATCTGCATTCAACAATGCATTTTCTTGTAGACCGTGTTGACTAGAGTGAACAGCATTACTGGAGTAGCCTACAAGGATGAGCCTACAATCTTTGCATGGGAGCTCATGAACGAGCCTCATTGTCAAAGTGATCCTTCTGAGAGGACCATCCAGGTCAGATATCACCTTTTGTCTTTGGATCAGAACTGGAAAATGGAAAGCAAATGTAATCAGAGATTCAAACAAGGATGTTAGTTTAAGGTCTCGATTCTATTGTTGAACACCAGATCTTCTAGATTCATAGTTTGGTAGAGTTCTGTTCTCCATAAATTGTTTAATTTTGGAGTAAATTCCACTTTCTTAATTAAATATCATAATTTTAATAAAGAAATTTTGCAATGTTACAAATTCTAAAATTCTAAATAAAAATAAATTCGGATAATCCAATCTAATTGAGACAATTGCAGTATATCTAACGATGAGTAAAAAATTCCTATTAAAATTATAAAGATACTCACTGGAATCTCAGAAAATATCCTATGACAGATATAAAAATGCTTACTAGAATCTTAGAACTTTTGCTCAAAACCAGACATAATCATCATCAAATTTCATTAAAATGCTTAAAACTTTTAACAAAATTTATTAAAATTCAAATTTGACCGATGGATTTGATCTGAAATTCCAACCTTGAGGGCCAATTCTAGTCCATCCTGACACATTGAGTGATGAAGACACATTCCCATGTGGGCATTCATGAAATATCTTATGCCATTCTCAGACAATGTCTTCTGGGCCCCCAAACCTTAACTCATGCTTCCAGCTTTTCTCCATTATCAACTTTGTATGCTACGTACTAAGTTCTCAGATCTTCATCTCTATATACTCTTCTCTAGTGTGCCATTGAATCTCAAAGTTTTTCCTGGTTAGCAGATCTGCTAGCTAATGCAGAGACACTCATTAAGTAGTTTTTACTTCTTTATGAAGTCTAGAGCTTTTTCCAATCAAGTGGGTGGTGCTATGACGATGAGACTTTGGGTTCTTTCCTGTCTGCTCTTTCTTAGCTTTTTTCAGCCAACTGCAGCAAGAGGAAGTGGGTTTGTGAGGACAAGGGACACCCAATTTACTGTCAATGGGAAACCTCTGTTTGTTAATGGGTTCAACTCTTACAGGTTAATGACTGTGGCAACGGATCTAACACAGAGAAATAAAGTTACCTCTGTTTTTCAACAAGCTGCAGCTCATAGGCTTAATGTTGCCAGAACTTGGGCCTTCAACGATGGCCAGTACAAGGCATTGCAAATTTTCCCTGGTGTATATGATGAACAAGTATTTTAGGTTTGTGCATGGGGGCTGCATTACATCAAGCCTTCAGGACCTCAGCCCATTTTTTTCAAGAGATTTTTCTTTTGGGTGTCTGGATATGCTGGCATTGTTTGTTTTAATCTGATTTTTGGGGTTGTTTTGGTTCAAGCTCTAGACTTTGTGGTCTTTCAAGCCAGAAAGTATGGTATCAGACTAATACTTAGTCTGGCAAAAAATTATGTGAACTTGGAGGAAAGGCCCAATATGTATAATGGGCTCGCAATGCTGGACAAAATCTCAACTCTGATGATGATTTCTTCACCAATCCCACTACTAAAGCTTATTATAAGAACCATGTTAAGGTAACAGAGTGTATAAATTTTTGTCTCTTGTCTCATTATATGCGTACAGTTCTTTTGTTATGTGTACACACATACATAGACTAATTAGCATACAGTAGCTACACATACAAAGAACTAATCAAATCTGCATTCAACAATGCATTTTCTTGTAGACTGTATTGACTAGAGTGAACAGCATTACTGGAGTAGCCTACGAGGATGAGCCTACAATCTTTGCATGGGAGCTCATGAATGAGCCTCGTTGTCAAAGTGATCCTTCTAGGAGAACCATCCAGGTCAGATATCACCTTTTGTCTTTGGATCAGAACTGGAAAATGGAAAGCAAATGTAATCATAGATTCAAACAAGGATGTTAGTTTAAGGTCTCGATTCTATTGTTGAACACCAGATCTTCTAGATTCATAGTTTGGTAGAGTTCTGTTCTCCATAAATTGTTTAATTTTGGATTAGATTCCACTTTCTTAATTAAATATCTTAATTTTAATAATGAAATTTTTGCAATTTTACAAATTCTAAAATTCTAAATAAAAATAAATTCAGATAATCCAATCTAATTGAGACAATTGCAGTGTATCTAACAATGAGTAAAAAATTCCTATTAAAATTATAAAAATACTCACTAGAATCTCAGAAAATATCCTATGACAAATATAAAAATGCTTACTGGAATCTCAGAACTTTTGCTCAAAGCCAAACATAATCATCATCAAATTTCATTAAAATGCTTAAAACTTTTAACAAAATTTATTATAATTCAAATTTGACCGGTGGATTTGATCTCAAATTCCAACCTTGAGGGCCAATTCTAGTCCATCCTGACACATTGAGTGATGAAGGCACATTCCCATGTGGGCATTCATGAAATATCTTATGCCATTCTCAGACAATGTCTTTTGGGCCCCCAAACCTTAACTCATGCTTCCATCTTTTCTCCATTATCAACTTTGTATACTACGTACTAAGTTCTCATATCTTCATCTCTATATACTCTTCTCTAGTGTGCCATTGAATCTCAAAGTTTTTCCTGGATAGCAGATCTGTTAGCTAATGCAGAGACACTCATTAAGTATTTTTTACTTCTTTATGAAGTCTAGAGCTTTTTCCAATCAAGTGGGTGGTGCTATGACGATGAGACTTTGGGTTCTTTCCTGTCTGCTCTTTCTTAGCTTTCTTCAGCAAGCTGCAGCAAGAGGAAGTGGGTTTGTGAGGACAAGGGGCACCCACTTTAATGTCAATAGGAAACCTCTGTTTGTCAATGGGTTCAACTCTGACTAGTTAATGACTATGGCAACGAATCTAACATAGAGAAATAAAGTTACCTATGTTTTTCAACAAGCTGCAGCTCTTAGGCTTAATGTTTCCAGGACTTGGGCCTTCAACGATGACCAGTACAAGCCATTACAGATTTTTCCTGGTGTATATGATGAACAAGTATTTCAGGTTTGTGCATGGGGGTTGCATTACATTAAGCCTTCAGGACCTCAACCCATTTTTTCCCAAGAGATTTTGCTTTTGGGTGTCTGGATCTGCTGGCATTGTTTGTTTTAATCTTATTTTTGGGGTTTTTTTGGTTCAGGCTCTGGACTTTGTGGTCTTTCAAGCCAAAAAGTATGGTATCAGATTAATACTTAGTCTGGCAAACAATTATGTGAACTTTGGAGGAAAGGCCCAATATGTACAATGGGCTCGCAATGCTGGACAGAATCTCAACTCTGATGATGATTTCTTCACCAATCCCACTGCTAAAGCTTATTATAAGAACCATGTTAAGGTAACAGAGTGTATAAATGTATGTCTTCTTGTATCATTATATGCGTACATTTATTTTGTTATGTGTACACACATACATAGACTAATTAGCATACAGTAGCTACACACACAAAGAACTAGTCAAATCTACATTCAATAATGCATTTTCTTGTACATAACGATGAGAATGCCCTAGAGAAACGAGGTGCATTCTACAGCTAAAATATGGGTGTGATGCAGTGAATCTTTACGATGCATTGGGTGTCACCTCTGGCTCTAAAGTAGATTCTACATATTCGCATGATGTAGCACCGATTTATTTCATGCGGGTGCCCGATCTGTTCTCAAATAATGATCGAAAGGCCGATTCTGTCTTGTGCCTTGTCTCTTGAACCTCAATTGCCGGTTGGCTGAACATGAATGTAAACTATACTCCCAAACACCCTGAAATGAGACACATTTGGTTTATCCCCTATGAAATATTCCTAGTATTGTCCTCGAACACCTTTTCTAATTGTCGCCACGACTTGTTTCACTCGATCCGCTATGTCAGTTAACTGGGTGTCCTGAATATGGACACTAGCACAGCCAATCAAAACCTTGTTCAAGTATGGACCTTCAGATATGCAACCTCAACCTTCACAACCTAGAGGTAGATATCATACCCAGGTTTAGATGGGTCTGTGCTGATCTTGCACCCAGAAACCTTGAACTCCTTCCAAGGTGAAGAGATGTAAAGATAGGCAAGACCATGATGGTGCATGATATTCATGGTTTATGCCCAATAACTTCATTCTGTGATATGTATATTTCATTTCCTACAGCAATTAGACATACATAGGGCAGACTATGACTGAAAAATTGTGATGCCAAATTCTTTACCTTGATCATTGAGGACCACAATGAAGGCTAATTCAAGAAGGCTTATGATGCATAGCTATCATGAACATTTGATCGATTATTTATTCGAGAAGGGAAGGAAGGTGCATACCGTTGAACAAACTGGCGAAAAGCGTGGTGCCTCTGTGTTATTAGTCGGCGTTGGAGTCTAAAAGCGAGCTTGTACATGCGCTTGAGGCCGAGCACGTAGGTTGTGGCGAGTGTTATCTCCCACAACACCATCTCTTTCGAAGTGTATCTCGATTGTTTGCTATATACGAACTATGGGAGGCCCTAACGAACTAGAGAGGGTCGGCCTCGCTCAGCCAACAAGAAGATCAGTGTGCACAAAGCCCAGCCACCTCTCTGAACCAGTGAAAAAATGGGGCGAATCACTCTAACCCCTCCCTCCGATCCTGTAAATCCAGTCGAATGCCATGGAAATCTGGAAAATCGAGGGCGAATTTCATGTTTCAAGTTTTGTGCGCCCTTTTTTTGGTGGGCTAATACTTAATAATTAAGTATTTTTAAAATATTTATTGGGTTAACTTTATTAAACTATAAAAAATGGGTTTTATATAAAAAAAATTCCCTAATAAAATTTAAAATCCCTTAAAATTCGCCTTTGGGCTAAAATTCGCCCCTAAAATTTTCCCTGCCAAAGGGGGAAAGACTAAGCATCATGAGAGAAGCTCATTCTTCTCTTATTTCTGGACATTTCAGGGTAAGAAAAATGGTGGCACATTTACAGAGGTATTGTTATTGGCCTCGCATGGTTGATAGTGTTTCATGTTTCATTAGAGGTTGTTCATTATGTGCTACAAGAAACCCTAGCAATACGAAGCTTGGTTTATATATGCCATTGTCGGTACCTTATAGACCATGGGAAAGTGTTTCTATGGATTTTGTTGGAGGTCTACCATTATCTAGAAAGCAACATGATTATCTTTATGTAGTAGTTGATAGATTCAGCAAGATGTGTATTTTTATGCCATGTAAGAAATCTATAACTGTTGAAAAAACTGCTGATTTATATTTTCAACATGTATGGGTTCATTATGGCTTGCCTACTTTTATTGTTAGTGACAGGGATTCCAGATTTGTTGGGAATTTTTGGTCCAATTTATGGAAGATGATGGACACCAAGTTGAAGAACAGTACTACTTTCCATCCGCAAACAGATGGCCAAACAGAGGTAGTGAACAGAACCATTGTACATCTTTTGAGAGGTTATTGCAACAAGCATCCCAAGCTTTGGGATGAGCACTTGCATTACATTCAGCATGCTTATAACTGGGCCAAGCACTCTTCTACAAATACTTTACCTTTTGAAGCTTGCTTTGGGTATTTGCCTAAGTCACCTTTAGATTTCATTCTCGAGAAGGATGTGGCCATTAATGGGCATAGTGAAATTGACAAAGCTCGCATGTTCATTGAAATAATTCAGCTCATACATCAACAGGTTCAAGAAAAGCTTGAAAAAAGTCGAGGCAAGTAAAAGGAGAGGCATGACAAACACAGAGCTGATCATAAGTTTCAAGAAGGAGATGAGGTATGGCTGCATATTAGTAAGGAAAGAATGCAAGGAGAAGGTAAAAATTTGAAGCCTATTCGTTATGGTCCATTCAAGATCCTTAAAAAAGTTGGAAATAATTCTTTTCAACTAGATTTGCCTTCATATATGCAAATGTATTCTGTTGTGAATGTGGAAAGTTTACATTTTTATGAACCTCCTTTAATTGTTGATTATGAAAGTGACATTCGACTTCCATCCATAGAGGATTTCTCGCCAGAATTTTTGGATGAGCTGAAAGAGGATGTTATCCTCGACAGAAGGACACGTACTTCGAGGAGGGGAAACGTTGATTATGTTCGGGTTGGTCTTAAAGGAAGCAAACCAAGTAAGGAAAAGTGGATTGAGGTGGAAAAGGCGATGGATCTGTACCCTCATCTTCTTAACAGGTAATTGAAGGATTTTCAGGTCCAAAATATTCCCAATGGGGAGGTGTGATCAGGTGATCATGTCCAAGTAGAAAAAAAATGCTCAAAATTAGAACTGCTCAGAATTAGTTGCAACCTAAACGACCAGATAGGACTCGTTGCTGCGATTCTGGCATCGTGAATGGGACTCAAATCCAATGTCGTATGAGAAAGATATTGATTTTTGAAGTTGCACAATAACCTTCAAAACAGGACTTTTGAACAAAAATAATTTGTCACCTTCAGAAAATTTTATGGAAAAATTTCATTATTTTATATGGTTTTTGGTGGCCTATCAAAGGGTGCCACGTGGCTTGCCCGGAGGCTGCCACGTGGCCCTAGGCCAAAGGTTCAAAGTCTGTTGAAAAAATATTTTGGTGGGCAGACCCGACCCAACCTAAACGGAGTCGGGTCACCCTGAACGTATTCGTGCAGAGCTAAACGCATTCAGGTCAGCAGTGAACGGGTCTCGTGCAGAGGTAAACGAGTCGAGCGAAGGAGGACCCGACCCAAACGCGAAAGGGTCAGTGTTTAAACAAAGCACTTGACAGTTCAGTCGAGCGGAGGTCAACCCAACCCGAACGTGAAAGGGTCAGCTTATAGCGTCGTGTTGTTTGAACTAGCGGAAAATCGGAACTTAGCCCTCAGGGCTTAAGGACGATTGCATGTGACCCACTGCTAGAACCAAAGACTAAAGCCTTATCCACCAGCAAGATTAACCGTCCGAGAAAATCGCATGTGAACGCACCCATCATCCGTTAGTTACATTTATTGTTTCCACAATTTTAGCGCGCAGTTCTAACATTTTCGGAGATTTTGCCTTTTTGGTGGAGCTAACTGGAGTTAGCCAAGTTTAGTGGAGATTTTTGAGGGCCACTAAGCAAAATACTGTTGGGATCATAAATTTATCCATATTCGACCAAATTAGACAAAATTTTAGTCAATTTTGGGGTATTTTGAGCATTTTGGAGCCATTGGGACAGGTTTCATAGCCAACAGAGGTGTTTTTCAGCCATTTTTGCTTCAGGGAAGCTTGGAGAGCCATCAGGGCCATCAGGGAAATGGAGCTACATTGGGCTACACTTCACTGTTTGAGGTGAAATAAAAGCCATACTTAGCTTATTTCTCACAGCTATTTCAGCCTGTTTAGGCTTATTTCTCACTGTAAAACCAATTTGAGCGACCTAATAGAGCAAGGACATGCCCATTGGGAGCCTTGGACCCGGCAGATGTAGCCCGGGAGGGGTGAACTGCCTCATCATGTTGCTATGTTGTTATGGTGAAGTTATTCTGCTGTATATTTCTGATTCCAGATGTTAAATTGTAATTTTAATTAACATTCCCTCACATGTAAACTCAAAAATAGTTACCAAAAACACTTTGTTTAATTTGCAAGACATGAAAAACACCTTGCACACTTAATTAAATGGAAATGAATACTTTGAACAGCAAATACAAATAGTTGCATTTTCAGATCACATGCGGTAAAAGAGATACATAACATTACATCCCTGAACTTGGCTATTGAGCCAGGCAAACAATATGACCCTGACAATGTCACCCAAAACTTCATTTCTATGGTCAAAATCAGACAATTTATTCATGAGGAAGATAAATTTGATGATCTCTTTAAAAAATCCAAGACAATTTCACAAGTCTTACATTTGGCATCAATAAAACTGAGCCCATTTGACCTCAACTACTTCCACATATACATAAATAAAAGACTAAAAAAGGTCCCTTTGGACCTATTACAAATTGAAGAAATAAGATAACCCACGCCAACGTAAGCCTGGAGGAAAGTTCCAATCACAATTCTCATGAAGAATCTCCAGAAAAGTCAATTCAAGGTTCAAAACATTCTAAACATCAATCTCATAATAAAGAAGAAAGCCCCAAGAAAGATCTTGAGAAGAATACAGAGGAAAATGCTAGAGAAACAGCCAAAAATGCCTCGACTGAGGAACACATGGAGACTGATTCCACACAGGTTCAAACAGAAAATATCATAGTTAATGATCTAGATAAAGAATGGGAGCAATTTAGAAAAAAGCTCCAAATGCAACCCACAGAGACAGGTCTTGAAGGAACTTCTGGATTTCATACCCCTAAACAGACTCAACAAGTTATAAATCTAGAAACAAAAATACGAGTTACAACTACTCAAAATATTGAAATCATCCTGGCCTATCTAATTTCAGAAATTGTTTTAAATATTGAGGAGATACCCCCGCTGGATATATTCTACAGCCCAACATATAAAGCAGTAGTAAGGAGGCAAAGGAAGAAAAGGAAACTCTATGCATCAGCAGCATCAACTCTAGAAAACGAATCAATGGAGGTAGTATGGAAAGACACCCCCATTGATCCATTAGAAAATCTTACAAGGCTATGTTATGAAGCCAGCTCCAAAAATAGAAGAAAAGAGATATCAACGCCTTAGAAAGAAGCCACTTCGAGGGGGCAACCTCCAATACATTACATGAATGAAAAATTCTTGGATGATACAAATTAAAAAACCTCCTTTCTATATATAGGAGTCCATGGGGCCACAATATAATCCTAGTGGGGCCACAATGTAATACTAGCCGACCTAACAATAATAATTTAAGGGCACAATAATAACAATATGGGGGTTACAAAGGTACAATAATAACAATAAGGGGGTTACACTAACAACAATAAGGGACTATACTAGTAATATAGGGACCTAACACATGCCCCTCTCATCAAAAAAATACTTGTCTATGGCAGCCCCGAGTAGCTACAGGTGCTCTTTGTATAAAATTCTCATCCTCCCATGCATCTTCTGTGGGTAAGTTCTTCCACTTGATGAGATACTGCGGGGTGATCGATTATTAGGCATCAAGTTCTTGTTTTGGCATTGTTATGAGTTCCAATATGATTTTTCCTTCCTCATCAAGTTCTGGCAATATTGTTTGAGCTGGAAGATTTTCACCTATAACCTTCTTTAAGCATGAAACATGGAAAACTGGATGCAATCGTGAAGAAGCAGGAAGCTCCAATTTGTATGCCATATTACCAATCTTTTGCAACACCTTGTAAGGACCATAGTACTTTGGCAATAGTTTATTATCCTTCTTAGCTTGCTTGAGGGACATTTGTTTTTATGGTTGTAGCCGTAAAAATACCCAGTCTCCTACATCAAAACTTCTCTCGCTGTGATGTTTATCTACCTATTGTTTAATTTGATTTTGTGCCAAATTCAGGTTATCATTTAAGAGTTGGAGAACTTCTTGTTGATGCTCGATGTGATCTTCCACTGCTTGAACCTTCGAATTTTCTCTTAAAGATGATGTGATGGATGGTGGATGATATCCATAAAGTGCCATAAATGGGGTCATTTTTGCTGCGGTATGGAAGGAAGTGTTATACCACCATTCAGCGAGAGGTAACCACTTGACCCATTGTGTTTGTTTATCAGATACAAAACAACGAAGATATCCTTCCAAACATTTATTTACTATCTCAGTTTGACCATCAGATTGAGGATGATAAGATGAGCTATGAGCTAATTGAGTACCCGAACAAGAAAATAACTCCGTCCAAAAATTTCCAGTAAAAATGGGATCTCTGTCGCTCACAATAACCCCTGGGCTTCCATGTAGCTTTTGAATTCTGTCCATAAATGTAGTAGCAACTGTACTTGCTTTAAATGGATGAGATAATGCACAAAATTGTGCATACTTGGTAAGTCTATCAACTACCACCATGATGACACACTTTCCTTCGGACTTAGGTAAACCTGTGATAAAATCCATTGAAATCTCCTCCCAACGTTGACTTGGAATGGATAAAGGTTGTAGAAGTCCCGGGGTCTTAATTGTTTCCACTTTATTTTGCTGGCAAACCAAACATTCCGCCACAAACTTTTGAATATCGGATTTAAGGCCATCCCAAAAAAATTCTTTCTTCACCCTGTGGTAAGTTTTTAAAAATCCTGAGTGTCCTCCTAAAGGAGAAGTGTGCAATTCCAGAAGAATATTTTGTTTTAGTTGAGAATTCTTACAAAGATATAAGCGATCTTTGTACCATAAGGAATCATTTTTCCAACTAAATGTATTAGATGTACTAGGATCTTGCTGCAACTTTTGAATGAGTGTCCATACATCTTTGTCTTTCTTCCATTCATCTCTTGCTTCGGTTATCCAATCTGGTTGGATAATAGAAATGGCACAAAGCAATGCTTCCACCTCTTCATTCTTTCTTGAGAGTGCATCTGCAACAACATTAAGCTTGCCTTTTTTGTAGATTATTTCAAAGTCATAACCCAACATCTTTGTGACCCATTTTTGCTGCTCTTCTGAAGATAGTCTTTGTTCCAAAAAGTGTTTAAGGCTATCATGATCAGTTTTTACCTTGAAGTGTCTTCCCATTAGGTAAGTTCTCCATTTCTTTAGTGCATGAAGTATTGCTAACATTTCCTTCTCATAAATAGGTTTCTGTAAATACTTTCCTTTGATTGGACGACTTTCAAAAGCAATGGGTCTTCCTTCCTGCATTAAAACAGCACCAATTCCATTTCCTGAGGCATCACATTCCACAATAAAGTTTTTGTGAAGTCTAACGTAGCTAAGACAAGCGCTAGGCACATTGCCTCTTTAAGATGTTCAAAGGCCTTAGTTGCTTCAGGAGTCCATGAAAATGCATCTTTCTTCAATAATGTTGTTAGAGGTGCTGCTATTCTCCCATAATTCTTAACAAACTTGTGATAATACCATGTTAACCCGAGAAATCCTCGCAACTGCTTTATGGTTGTGGGGACTTTCCATTCCTTAATGGCTTTAATTTTGTTAGGGTCTACTTTAACACCCTCGTAAGATACAATATGACCCAGATATTCCACCTCTTGTACTCCAAAGAAACATTTGGATGTTTTTGCATATAATTGTTTCTCCTACAATAGTTTGAGCACCTGTCAACATGTTCAACATGATCCTTCCAAGACCTGCTGTAGATTAGTATATCATCAAAAAATACTAGCACAAATTTTCTAAGGAAGGGTTTGAAAATGGAATTCATCAGCCCTTGAAATGTAGAAGGTGCATTGGTAAGGCCAAAAGGCATGACCAAAAATTCATAATGACCCTCATGAGTTCGAAATGTTGTTTTCGGAATATCTTCAGTCTTCATTCTAATTTGATGATACCCTGAACGAAGATCCAATTTGGTAAAATAAATTGCTCCATATAATTCATCCAATAATTCATCAATCACAGGAATGGGAAATTTATCTTTAATGGTGAGCTTATTGAGCTCCCTATAATCCGGACACATTCGCCATGATCCATCCTTGTGTACCAATACTACAGGAGCAGAGAAAGAACTTTGACTAGGTTGAACTATACCCGCCTCTAACATTTCTGCAATCATACGTTCAATTTCGCTCTTTTGGAAGTAAGGATATCTATAAGGCCTGATGTTTGGAGGAACACTTCCAGGAATCAAATGAATAGCATGATCATGATCACGAATAGGTGGGAGTCCTTTGGGAGTTTCAAACACCTTGGAATGATTGTCCAAGACTTGTTGGAGATCTGCAGAAATAGATGATTTTGATGTTGGAACTTCTAGTGAGCATAATTGTGCAATTACGCCTCGTTGTTCTTTCTTTAGAAGCTTTGTCATGACATTAGGGCTTATTATCCTTCCTGGCTTCCCTTCAATACCCCGTAATTCGACTTCCTTTCCTTCTGAAAAAAATTTCAAGAAAAGTTCTTGAAAATTAAAAGCTATCGTCCCCAAAGATTGTAATCATTGTACTCCTAGTACAACATCAGCACCTCCCATAGGAATGGAAAGCATTGGACTAGTCAATACATATTCCCCCATGGTTAGCTTGATATTATGGCATTTTTCAGAGCAATTTATAGTTCCTCCATTTGCAACCATCACTTGACATTCTGGTGCTGGGTATAGGAAACAATTTAATTCCTTGGCTACCTTACAATGAATAGAATTATGGGTGCTACCTGAATCAATCAACACTATTACCTTTTTCTTCTTGATATGTCCTTCTATCTTGAGAGTTTGAGGAGTGGTAATTCTTGCCAATGCATTACACGATATGGTTGGACTCATTTCTTCCTCTTATAGGGTTGGTTCCTGGTGTATATCCTCTTCTTGTTCATTTTCTTCTTCCTCTTCACAATCTATGTAAAATAATTTCTTCTCAGCACACTTATGACCTTTAGTGTATTTGCTATCAAAACTGTAGCAAAGCCCTTTTGCTCTTTTTTCTTCCAATTGTTGTGGTGTCAACCTTGTAGGTTGTGGAAATCTAGGTGTAGCAACACTTCCTTCTTTATATAAGTGAGTGGTAGGCTTCCTTGTCGCCATAATTTTACATTCAATTTTTCTTGCCAACCTGAATGCCTTCTCCAATGAATCAGGTTCCAAAACGCGAACTTCATATTGGATGTTATCCTTTAAAGTGCCTATGAAGAGATCAATCCTGTGTTCCTCTGGAATATCAGTTACCCTTATATTCAATTTTTGGAAGTCCTCAATGTGCTGCCCCACTAAACCCTTTTGTTGGAGATTTATCAATTGGCTAAAGAAGGTGTTGCTCTTTGTATCCTCATAATGTGCTATCATTTCCTCCGTAAAAATTGACCAAGTGACAATTTTTTTCCGGGAGCAAAGCCATCGATACCATACAAATGTATTTTGTTCTAAATGTAAAGTTGCAATGTGTACCTTTTGTGTGTTTTGCACGTTATGGAGATCAAAATATTGCTCCATTTGTAGTATCCATGTTACAGGATCCTTTCCATCAAACTTCCTCGTATCCATTTTTGGAATATGGTGGTTCTTCCCGCCAACATTAGAGTTTATGAAATCACGATTAACATTTATTTTGTTCTCATCATGAGGTTCTTCTACTATCTTTTCACCATTAGGAAACATTTCTTGTATCAACTTTGTCAAACCTTATATGTCTGCTTTTAGATCATTCTTCATGTTTTCCATGTTGTCTTCTTAGCTCATCGATCTTGAAAACTTCCATATCCCATTCCATCTTAGAATTCCATGACTTCACTGTCATCCCATCTTGATTGTAATAGGCTTCCATGCCATATGTCTTATGTTCCAACGCCTTTCACCAAATGTATCCATATTATTCTTCGACCATCCATCTTTCTTCCACGCCTTTCTTTAAAAATTCCATTTCATTTTTTGTTGCTCTTTGCGAGAGTGAAATTTGTTGCACTTGCTCTTGTAATTTTGATAGATCATGTTGCAATTCTTCATCTTCATGAGTCATAGTAGAGCCTTCTGAAGGCTTAATGGGTGTTGAATTATTTTTACAGGGCATTTTTTAGAACCCAATACTGATATCTATTCTACAATATTCCCTTGGAATCAATTGAAATTGATTCTTCAAACAAGACTTATGCAATTCGGAGAAGAAAAAAAAAACACACACACACACACACACACACACTTTTTTCTTGCTTTTGAGGAGCTCGATATTGAAATTGGATTATCTCTGTGATTGCAGCTCTTCAAGATCTGAAATTTGGCACTGAGGTAGCCTTCTGAATTATCTTTCAAATGCCACAGTTCTGCCTTGATTTGGATTCTCCAAGGCAAAGTTATGTCCAATCTCCCACAATGACCTCATTATGGACTGGTTCAGTAGAGCGAACTTGTACGACTTTCCACGTGTCACTGTTTTGTATTTTAGCTCTAAAATTGATAGCAAAGAAACTATATTTCATGTACTTGCAAACAATTTTTACGGCACTCCAATCCGATGCTCAGAGAGAGAGTTATGAAGAGTTTCCACGATCACCTCTTTGAGATGAAATTCAGGAGCATGAAAAAGCACTACATTCCATAGATCATATCTCCAAAAATATTGTGAACCAAGCTCTGAAATTTTGCGACGAGTTTCCTCAGGATTTCAGCTTCGCGCCCTAAAAATTTCAGATTCTGAACCTTCGTAGAAAAAAAGGTATAGTGCAAATTCCACGATGACTTGTTTAGATTAAATTGAGGAGCTTGCAAAAAGACCTAACTTCCACATATCATATCTTCAAAAAAATTGTGAACCAAGCTCTGAAATTTTGTGATGATGTTCGTCAGGATTTCGGCTTCGCACCCTAAAAATTTCAGCTTTTGAAACTTCTTATAAAAAACGTTATAGCGAAAATTCCACAATGACCTGTTTGGAGCATCGAAACCCTAGAATCCAAAGCTCTGATACCAAATGTTGTGAATCCAGCTCCAAAAATAGAATAAAAGAGATATCAATGCCTTAGAAATAAGCCACTTCAAAAGGGAAACCTCCAATACATTACATGAATGAAAAATTCTTGGATGATACAAATTACAAAACCTCCTTTCTATATATAGGAGTCCATGGGGCCACAATGTAATCCTAGCCGACCTAACAATAATAATTTAAGGGCACAATAATAACAATATGGGGGTTATAGAGGTACAATAATAACAATAAGGGGGTTACACTAACAACAGTAAGGGACTATACTAGTAATATAGGGACCTAACAGGCTATCACAATTTGTAAGCACTTATGACACTGCAAAAATTGATAAGGCAGCAAAAGTTCGTCTTTTGCTTAAAGAAAAAGAAGAAAAAATTAGGTTGTTGGAAAAAAAACTTGAACAAGAAAAACAGAGCACCAATAAGCAAGCAGAGTTTCAAATGGCATAGTTTCAAAAAGAGTATGAGAAAATGAGATTACAGCATCAGGTAGACATCGTAGAGAAGGACGCACAGATTCAACAAATACAGAACTAAATCGATAAACTCAGAGACCACCCTCAAACAGAGGAATTCATTAAAGAGACACTTGAATTAAACACTCAGTTGTCAAAGAAAAAAGAAATATTCTGCCAAAAAATCTCCTTGATCAATCCATATTGTGAAACAAGTAATGCATTAGCCAATCAAGTGGTTGATCAGAGATTAGAATATGAAGAGGTCAATAAAATGATTTCAGAGTTTATTTCTTGGCAAGAATTTAAAGAAGGTAGAAAAGTCAATCTGTGAAAGATCGAGGAATCCCACAAGGATATTTTATTCACAGATTGGGACATACAGTTGAAGCAAGCAGAAAGGGCATCTGCCAAAGTAGTTAGTACAACAAATAATATAATTGAAGTTGTTAATGAAAAACTTCATAATATAAATCTTATCAAAGAATGCAGGCCAGGAGTTCTCCCATACATCAAACAGTTAGAGAAACAGTGGAAAGAGACTATTGAAACTCAAATTAAGGCAATCAAATAGATGTCTAAGCTTGACCAAGAAACTTACTGGCAGTTTCTGGTGAAACCATACAGTCAATGGATAACTCTTCGTTGTCTAACAAATTCTGCACAAAATATGGTTCCACCACTCTCTGACGTTGTGTTTACGGGACAATTAAGATCTCAAATCAGTCAACCACGCCAGGTGAAGCCAATGATAGATATATGTGAACTCAAGGACTCAATAGCTAATAAGGACCATTCAATTTGGGGAAAGATCTTTTTTAATTTTTCGTATTTTGAGGAAGGTTGTTTGAAACCTCCTCAGCTTTTTATGTAATAATATAATTTTAATACATATGTTGTATTATTTAAACACCTCTCAAGCATTTAGAGAGGGGTCCAAGATTTTATCAAAAACACTTTGCAAAAGATTTCACTTATGTACTTTTGTGACTGTTTTGATGAGATATTTGGAACAAGATCTTGATTTTCTTGGAGGTTGAAGGATACTCTACTGAATTTTCATTTTTTTACTCTTAGAGTATATTTATTTGAAAAGAAGGAGATCAATATTGTTGATTTCATGAGTAGGACCTTTCATATATGGCACTTCTATCTTTGTGATTGATTTTTGTTTATGAATTAGTAGTCTTTTTTATATTGTATTACGTATGAAATTTGAGTTACCGTTTTTCATTAAAGCACTTTTGTATAATGTTTGAGCTGTAATTCCTTATTGAATACAAGAGAAATCGATATATGCGATATAGTTTTCACAATTATTTTTCCTAACTATTTAGTCAAAATAATTATCGTCAATAATTTCATCTCTTATAGCAATTGAATGATCTTTATTACCTATTTCTCTAAGATATCTTTATAGATCACATGATTTAGTTATTCCTGGGTACATATTAAGATAAATATTAAAATAAATAGATGTATGTATTTGTTGTTTAAATATATAATTTATTTTAGTTAAAATCATTTTCCATTACACCTTATATCAAACCAACATCATCATCATCTCAATTTTTGTTGGGAAACTAGTCCCATTATCCCCAGTTGAAGCCACCATACCAAACGGAAAAGGATTTGTTTCCAAGTTTCAGATTGAGTGGTTATCCCCGATGTTGTTGCAACGGAATTTCAGGGCTTCAACACAAGGTAGGGAACACTTTTGGGGGACTTGGTCTAGTTATATATTTGAAGGTGATCCCAATTTGAAGCTTTATTATGCCCTTAAAAAGTAAGTATGGTCCACTATGATGCATTTATGGCCATCGTCTCTAATGATTGGTAACTTTCACTTAAGTTTGAGATGGTTTTTTGAGGTCGTCCTTCACAGAGTAGTAGAGGCCTTGAGGGAAGGCTCGCTCCACTTGATACCCTTGCTAACCATACCTCTAGAAAATAATGATGAAGTTTCAAATGTAGCATTCCCCTCTACAACAAACCATTAGGTACTTTGATGATCCTAACAGTTGATTGACACCTCAGAGCACCCCGAGAGGTTTGCTTAGTTTTGAAACTGTGATATTCCAAAATGGAAAGAGCACCAATATAGCTCATAAAATGAAAACAATAGTAAATATTTAACACATGAAATAATGAGACCAATATAATTCCATCTTATCAATCATATATGCAGCAAATAAGTACAAAACAATGAGGCACTAAGTATAGAATGTGATCACACAAGCCTCCAATACATAAAAATTCTCAAAAGTGAGATGTTGTTGCAACACAAAAATGTCAGAGAGCTACTACAGCGCAATTATATTATGCATAAATACAACTGGATATGATACAATGATGTAAAAATATAGATGTATGCCCCAATAGAATCTAAACATACAGATTCGGGCACTAGATCAGCTTCTCAAGACAACCCAAGATGGTTTCCGGAAAATGTACACAAGGTGCCAATGTAAGTTGCAGCCCTAGGGCTGAAGATATGCTACAACAATAGAAATGAGAATATATGGCTGAAGCTGATGTACAAATCTACAACCCTTCTCCAACAGACCCTCCAGATGAAAGAGTGGCTCCTCCACTGAAAAACTAGCTCTGAAGATACCCGATGTAATCCTCCACTGCTGCACCCTGCAACATAGCACAATAACCTGCAGAAACTGTGTTGATGAAGAAATATGTAGCTTGGCTTGAAAACCTGAATGTGGAAATGAATAAAATACTCCTCCAAGAGGCCTCTCAAGGAAAGAGTTGGGATTCTCGCTCGGAACACCCGGTGCTAAACAGCACAGCAACCCTGCTAAACAGCAAGAGGAAGAAAAAGTCTAAGCAGACCAATATCAAAATAATAATCTCAAACATGAGCTCAAATGGCTGCCATCCTCTTCCTTAAATATAATATGATATTTCTTGCCCTTGGCCCCACTCAATTAGGTCATGTCCTTCATGAGATCCATCTCCCTCCAAAACTGCGTTATTCCTCAATTAATCTCCACTCCTCCATAATAGCATTGTTGACTTGGTCAAACTTGACTAAATCAACATGATCCAACCCTATTCACACTTGGAGGTGCTTTATTTAGCTGTTGAAAAAGGTCTCCTTTCACACTTGAATTGTTTTTATTGCTCCTAAGGAGACTTATGGGCCTCCCCACCCACTTATTCACCTACCTAGTGACAAAACAAACTATAATATTCCATTTAGCTGAAGGCTAAATTTTTGGAATATTACAGTCCTCCCCTCCAAAATGTTGCTTGTCCTCAAGAAACTATAAAGGAGAGAAAAATTCCTACCCTCCTCCTCTTGTGGCCTCCTCATCAATAGTCCCCACCACTGCTCAAAATAATCTGCAATAAATCTACCCTCCAATGTTTCCTCCTAAGTATGCAAAACCAAATGGCTCACATCATGAAAAGGTGGAAGGTGTAAGTGGAAACCTTCTTGTTTTCTAATGGCCTTCTCAAGGTAGAAGTGATGACAAACATATGGGACCTCATTCCCAATGATAAAATCTCAAACCCATGCTATCATCCAAATGAAATGAGCCCTTCTAGGTAGCTCATCAAAAGGATCCTCAACCCCCGGTTCATGCAATGTAATAGGGCTGCATGGAGAGATTAGATTCTTCCACACAAGTTGTTTCTCTCTCCACTTATGGTATGTATGGGGCTACTGCTGATCTTGGGCTGAAATTACATGGCCTCCAAGAATGGCCCAAGTTACCCCACCAAACAATTTATCCATGAAGTGCCTCCTCCAAAAACTCACGCTCTCCAAATGGCTCCTCCCACATGAAGAAAAGAGATGTAGTATGGTAATCATGGTTTTCCCATTGTTTCTCCTGAAACATGCAACATATAAATTAGGGAGAATCATACCCCTAATGGGCACCTCCAATTATTGTCCCACTCTACAAACAAAGCTTCCCATGAACATAGAAACATCAACAATATATGGAAGCAAAAACCAATGAAAACAAGTTTCCATATAACAACCGGAAAGTGGATCATAGTTCCACACATGGAACCAGCGCAGTGCATCCCTTGCCTGCCTCAAATCAAATAACAAAAAGTGCTTTTCCAGCCACTTGTTTGCTGCCACAATCATCCTACAAGATAGGATCATGAAAGTAAAATGTGGTGCCAATGGTGCACACCAAGAATCATTTGGCTTCCCCCATAAACCACCAAAATGATAGCCAATATCAATGTTACATTTGGTCTCAAGTACATCATAATATAATGTATAAGAAGGAATAACCCTCCTTAATACAACATGTTGCTCATAAAAAGTAAATAAGTACAAATCATAATGCGAAATTGTACCTTCTCCACCATGTACTTTGGTCCTTGAGCTGAAATGGCTCAACTGGAAATTCTCCCTCACTCTCAATGAGTAGGGAAGTGGTTGTGACAACCTCTCCATCAGCATCCGGGCTATGCATATCTCCATATGCTGAAATATATCATGTTGGATTCCCTCCCAAGTGAACTCCTCCATCAAAGAATGATATGCATCAAAGTGCATATAAAGGAAGTCCTCATGTGCTGCATGTAGCAGCTTCTCCTTGAGCTCAAAAGCTTTAGTCAAGAAGACTCTGCCATAATAATATATGACCTCATCATCCACCACATATCTATCATCTCCATCCGAGTCATCAAGAATCATGCAAGCACAAAGATCCTTGGAGTACTCTACCAAGAGTTGAGATCTCCAATATGGATCAATCCTCCTAAGAGACAGCGCTGAAGATCTGAAATGTGAAGCTCCCCACATGCTACTATCTTCTCCTTTGACATCCCTCATGCCAAATTCATCCTCCAATTTGCTGACATGCCCATCATGCAGCTGCTCATGCTCAAATAGAAGTGGTGACCCTTGGAGGTTGGCCACCCATGAAAAGCTACCATCCAAAACGAAACTCCTAATCTACACCAATGTAAGCATGAGTGGCATAAATCTACTCCAATGTATAGAGGATTCCTTCCTTAAATGAAGTACCCTCTGTTTCTCCAAACCCATTAAGCAGCTCCCTTGTACCATGAAGGTGCCATCCTCCATCACTGCAGCAACTTCTGACAACACAGTATGTGTAGTGAGAGTGGGTGATGCTGAAAATGGAAGAATGAGTCCTTCCATTAGGTACTTTGATGATCCTAGCAGTTGATTGACACCTCAGATCACCCCAAGATGTTTTCTTAGTTTTGAAATTGTAATATTCCAAAATGGAAATAGCAGCAATATAGCTCATAAAATGAAAGAAAAAACAAGTATTTAAAACATGAAATCATGAGACCAATATAATGCCATCTTATAAATCATATATGCAGCAAATAAGTACAAAACAATGAGGCACTAAGCATAGAATGTGATCACACAAGCCTCCAATACATAAACACTCTCAAAAGTGAGATGTTGATGCAACACAAAAATGTCAAAGAGTTGCTATAGTGCAGCTATATTATGCATAAATACAACTGGAGATGATATAATGATGTAAAAATACAGATATAGGCCCCAATAGAATCTAAACATACAAATCTAGGCACTAGATCAGCTTCCCAAGACAACCCAAGAGGGTTTTCGGAAAATGCACACAAGGTGCCAATGTAAGCTGCAGCCCTAGGGCTGAAGATATGCTGCAACAATAGAAATGAGAAGAAATGGTTGAAGTTGATGTAGAAATATACAGCACTTCTCTCCAACAGACCCTCCAGATGAAAGAGTGGCTCCTCCACTGAAAAATTAGCTCTGAAGACACCCGATGTAATCCTCCACTGCTGCACCCTGCAACATAGCACAATAACCTGCAGAAACTGTGATGATGAAGAAAGTTGTAGCTTGGCCTGAAAACTTGAATGTGGAAATGAATACAATACTCTTCCAAGAGGCCTCTCAAGGAAAGAGGTGGGATTCCCGCTCGAGAACACCCGGTGCTAAACAGCACAGAAACCCTGCCAAACAGCAAGAGGAAGCAAAATTCTAAGCAGACCAATATCAAAATAATAATATCAAACATGAGCTCAAATGGCTACCATCCTCTTCATTAAATATAATATGAGCTTGCTTGCCCTTGGTCCCACTCAATTAGTTCATTTCCTTCATGAGATCCATCTCCCTCCAAAAATGCTTTATTCCTCAATTAATCTCCACTCCTCCATAACAGTGTTGTTGACTTGGTCAAATTTGACTGAATCAACATGATCCAACCCTATTCACACTTGGAGGTGCTTTATTTAGTTGCTGAAAAAGGTCTCCTTTCACACTTGAAGTGTTTTTATTACTGCTAAGGAGACTTATGGGCCTCCCCGCCCACTTATTCACCTACCTAGTGACAAAACAAACTATAATATTCCATTTAGCTGAAGGCTAAATTTTTGGAATATTACATAAATTCATCATCACCTTTGGATTTTGGCCTCCTTTAGAGAGCTTGACTTAGCCCTGTGTAAGTTCGCTACTTGTGGAGATGTGATCTTTATGGTGCTATTGTTATTGGGAATTTGTATTTGTCTTGGAGATGTCTTTTTGGGATTGAAAAAAGGATATTCATGGAAGAAGTGTAATTTTTATTGCAAATTTTTATTTATTTTCATGTAATTAATTATTGCTAGGTTTTTTCTTTGTTTTGTGTCTAAATGCATACTATTTATGGAAAATCTTGATTTATTATTGCATTATTAATATCTCTTCCTTGGAAACCATAGGGGACCACATAGAGAGCTTCCCCTATTTAATTTATCCCCTCACAAAAAAAAAAAAAAAAAGTTGTACAAGTGAAAACAAGAGGTTTTCCCCATTACTCCTTATGCAACACGAGCATCTAAAATAGGGTATCATGTTTACAAAAGGAGTTAGTTCCCTAATGATTTAATTATTCAACGTATTTTCCTATAGTTTTAAGAGAAAATGATAATTATTGTAATTGGGAGAAGGTTTGAGAGTATTTTGGAAGAGTTGAGAGATTTGAGGGTTAGTTTGATCTCATCTAGAGATAATGGATTAGGTGAGAGTTTTTTTGGATCATGAGAGATATTGTGGGAGTTTGTTTAGGATCTAGAACCTACTTTGTGTTTAGATGCACTTGTATAAATCTAAGTGAGCCCATGAGGCATGTAAGTGAAGGAGAGAGAGAAAATGATTAGACCAAGAATTCTCTTGTAAATATTTTATTTATTAATTAATTATTCATCAATTGTGAAATATATTTTTATGTAAATTTTGGAGTGTTTTTTGTGTGTTTTATTATGGCAAGCCCCTAGCCTGCGTTGTCATTTTGGTATCACAGTCATTTGATATTTTATTTTATTTTTAAGCATGGACTCAATTGTGCATGATGAGTTCGTCGTTGAGTCTGTGTTACAGAATACCTACAAGTTCAAGGACTTGTGCATAGCGTGTATTTGTTAGTGCTACAAGAGATAGGAGTTCGTTAAAGAATTGAACTGAGTGTGTAATGTTGTATTGTAGTGCAAAATTGAAATGTAGTTGTTGCACAAAGCTTATTATATGAAGTTGGTGGTGTGATATAATGACGTGCAGGTGAATCTGTGGGAACTCCCATGGAAAGGATTTTTGAAAAAGAATAACAGTTTCAACACGTTAATAGTGATTGGATCATAAAACAACTTTGTGATCTGTATGTCCAAAGGGTTTCGTAAAACTTTCCATTCACTATCACTGAAGAACCCAATGAAGTGTTTGTATTCATGCGCAGTGCAGAGATTTATTTTCAAATTCTCTGTTGCGAAGGGAAAATAGTTATTGTTGGCTTTGGAAGGAAGAAGGTTGCCAAGAGCCTTGCCATTGCAGTGCATTGAACCTGCGGTGATGACAAGAATGTGTGGGAAGATGGAAGTGTGCACACAAATGTTACATACCAGAAATTTGATCAATAAAATGTTGGAAATTAAAATAGAAGCCATGGAAAAGTATTGAAAATTTTATTGGTGTAATTAAATTAAATTCCTTTTAATTTATTTTTATGATTCATTTTCATATTAATTGGCATTATTTGAATTCAAACTTTATGAAAATGGATTAGTGTAGGAATTGTGTGAAGTTGCAGCATCATAAATATGTTGAGATGTTGTGGATCAGCGTGTTTAGCCCGGATGTGAAAACAAAGGCAGATCAATTAATGTTAAAACAAGCTTGGCATGAGTAGAATTTTGTGTATTGCAGAGAATAGTGGAAAGGCAAAGTCTTTCAAGAAAAAACAAACTTCTTTTTGCACTCTGTTTTCAACACTCAAATCATGGTGAGACTAAAAATGTGTTGATTACTGAAAAAAAGAAGTGTTGAGTGTGTGGAGTGACTGCATAGTGTTGTTCACCCTTTAGATTGGACTATTACAATCTAGAGAACATTGGTGTATGGTCGAATGCATGGAATGTTGAACACTGGAACATCATGTCACGTTGGAACGTTGAATACTGGAACGTTGGAGTGATTGAAATGATGTGTGCATCAACGTGTCAGGTTATTTTTTTATAAGATATACGCTTTATTGAATTGGTCATGATGTGAAAATGAAAGAAGATCAATTAATGTTAAAAGAAGCTTGGCATGAGTATAATTTTGTGTATTGCAAAAAATAGAGGAAGGGAAAAGTCTTTCAAGAAAAAACAAGCTTCTTGTTGCACTCTATTTTCAACACTCAAATCATGGCGAGACTCAAAATGTGTTGATTACTAAAGAAAAAAAAAATTTGAGTGTGTGGAGCAACTGCATGGTGTTGTTCACTCTTTAGATTGGACTATTACAATCTATAGCACGTTGAAAAATGCTTGAATGCGTGGAATTTTGAACACTGGAACATCATGTCATGTTGGAATGTTGAACACTAGAACGTTGGAGCGACTGAAACGATGTGTGCATCAACGTGTTAGGTTATTTTTTTGGAAGAGACACGCTTTAGTGAGCTGGTCATGTAATTACTTTTTCGGATTCTCTACATCTTGGTATTAAAATTCAACGTGTTGGATTAATTTGTGAGAGTTGCTCGCAAGTAATTGAGTTATAATCTGAATGAAATTGTGACCTACGACCAAGTCAAAGACAAGTGTTTATGGTTGAAGAAGCTATGAAATGGTGCATATCTCAATTTAATGATTTTACATGCTTAAATCATAAGCTTTAAAAAAGAAACATATAAATCACTTTTATAAAGTGACTTTATAAAACATTAAATTGTTTTAATATGGAGTATGTGAAAGTATGTAAATCACTTTTATAAAGTGACATTAAAAAACATTAAATTATTTTAATATAAAGTATGTGAAAATATTGTATGGAGCGATAAGGTGTGTTTAATTTGAGAGATAATTGATAGTGGATGAGAGAAACTTAGTGGCAATAAGAATGTTAAATCCAAATGGATGGTTGTTTGAGTCAAATTAAATTCATGCTTGAAGGTGCTTACATATCTGAGGAACAAAGAAGTGAGTTGGAATTTTTCAAAGACTAAGTTAATGAAGTAGAAGATTCATTTATGTAGTGGGATAATTAATGTACTAGTATCAAGGTTTAAGGTAAAGGTATATTTGTAATGAAGTCAAGTCAAAAGAGTCTAGTAAGTTTTGTTAAGGCTAGATTCAAATTAAATGTTTTTTTTAAGAAAATTTCCGATAAATTAAAGATGAAGAGTTTATGAAATAAGCAGGTCGATTGAGTTTGTCAACTCAAGTAGAAATGGTCAAAAGTCCTTAGAATTAAAATTTTATCGATCTAGAAGTTGTAAATTTGAATCATAAGTCAAATCAAAATTATATTGTAGCCATTGAATGTAATGGGTGCATGATCGGTAGAGCCCGACACCCAAAGCCTAGTCAATGTATTATAAGGGCAAGGGATATTACATTGGTTTGCAACAAAAGAAGCAGAGTACAGAGTAGCTTATGCAAGGGAAGAATGAGATGAAGATGACTATGGATAGTCATTTGCAGAATTTAGAGAAAAGCCACAACGATGTCATAGAAGATGGCGTAAGCGATGACGAGTTCGAGAAAGAGCTCGTTGATTTGAAGGCACAGTTTGATGTGTTGATGGAGCTACTACAGAATCAGAAACATGGATGGATAATGAAGAAAACACTTATATCGTCAATCAATCAATTGATTGCAAGGAGACAGAAACACAAGTTGAATTTTTTGTTAAGGGAAACATAAAAACTCCAGATAATTGAGATGAATGTATGCATTTGTGAACCAGAACAAAGACTAATGCTTGGTGAGGACAATGATGATGCTAAAATGAAATATGTTGATATGAATGTGGGTTTGATTCCCACAAATGGCGCCACAAATTTTTTAGAAGATCTGCATATGATGACTAAATCGTCGATGGGAGATAACAATTATGTTGGCTTTGAATCTAAAAATTGGTGTGTGGATGCAAAGTATGTTGTTGATGTTGAACAAAGTATTAAATTTATGTGCAATAATGATGAACAAAAAATTGATAAAGAAATGAAGCCTGAGGATGCTAAAGATGGACAAATAATAGAAGGTGCTAATGAAATGGAAAATGATAATCAAATAAAGGGGTCAAATGTCAACATGAGAGATATTGCAGCAGAACTAAAGTTCCTACAAGCACTAGTACATTTGGGGGAAATTTCGATGCTTGGTTCCAACGCTTTTGACCAAATGTCAGAAATTTCCCCAAATTTTTTCAATCCCGCCTGAAACCGTCGCTAGTTTAAAGAAAAGTGTCGCAATACCGACAGTTAGATAAAGTGTCACAATTACGACGTTTGATATCACGTGATTAACATCTGATATCACGCGCGCATTCGCCCTCCGCTCTTGCAGAAGAGCATTCGCTCTCATAATTTTCCCTCAGCTCTTGCAGAACAGCATTTTCCCTCAGAATTCGCCCTCAGCTCTTGCAGAACAGCATTCGCGCTCAGAATTTGCCCTCAACTCTTGCAGAATAGCATTTGCCCTCAGAATTCACCCTCAGCTCTTGCATAACAACATTCGCCCTCAGCATTCTCCCTGAGCTCTTGCAGAACAGCATTCGCCCTCAGCTCTTGCAGAACAGCATTCGCCCTCAGCATTCACCCTAAGCTCTTGCAGAACAGCATTCGCCCTGCATTCACCCTCAGCGTTCGCCCTAAGCTCGTTGTACCGCACCGCCCCGCATTCGCCCTCCTCTCGTCGCTTCCTCGCCTCTGGGTGCAATGCAATTCGCCCTCAGCTCTTGCAAAATGGTAAGTTCTTACTGCAGGCCCTTCCTCCTATAGTAGGGTTGACTCTATTTGGTTTTTTTTGGTCAATTCCATTGGATTGTGTTAGGCTATAGGGTTCTCTCTAGATGTCTTCCAATGTTCTTTCGGATGAGTTTCAAAGAGGATGTGTAATATGTGTTTGTGCTTGCATGAATTTGACTCCACCAGTTTCATGAAGTTTAAGCTATGGATTTAGTTCGACAAACTCATCCATCTCAATACCCAGTAACGAATTGCCCTTGGTCTGATCTATATTGAAGGTGAAGTGCAAAGTGGTAGAGAATGGGAGATCGAAAGTCATCAACTTTATCACAAGGGTAGTACTCCAGATCGAAAGTGATGAGCTTTAGTTCTCCAGATTTGGGGATTTTCCGATATTTGGGGATTTTCTAATGACATACCAAAGGTCACATCCATACAACGATATCAAGGTCAATTTTGAGATAATTCTCATATAGATATAGGTCACTGATATATAGGGTTAATATCATCATCACTATCCATGGAAACCGAATGGTTACAAAATCTGTGATTGTGGTTGGCTCATTTATAATTATTACCCATTTACAGTAGAGCACAGAAACACTAAATATGGCCCAAGCAGAGCCTTTACAACAGGCAATGGAATTGCAGTTGCTTCATCAATAACCAATAGCTCCACTTGAGAAAACTTTCCCATGGTCTTCAGGGAGTTTGGATATCTTTACCGAGCAAACAATTGTAGTTATCATTAAAATTATGGTTAGCTATTAATATGCACATTGGTGAAGAAAGGAAACAAGCAAATGCTAGCCATCATACAATGCTTTGACATAAGAGTTTTGAGTGACATACTTGAAAAAAAGAACTCATCCACTGATATTTATAATCATTTGAGTTATTCAAGTTAAACACAATGTCAAGAATCAAGATTCAATACCCTCTATTATCTTCATCACCCAATACAAGATTTAAATTTTCCCAAAGAAACGCTTATTAATTTGGCAGCCATTATTTCTCCCTGCTTTAAAAACCCTACATTTAAATGAAAACAAGCATTGCATTTCAAATACAAAAATCTATTAGTGTTCAAATGTACATGTGTGCATCACTTGTGTAGGGTATTCCTTTTCCACTTTCACATTATCCAAGAATGTGTGCAGTATAGTTCATATTTTTTGTGATTTAGATTATCTTGAAAAAGGAAAGGTAAATTATTTCCCATTGAAAAAGAAGGTTTTCCCTTTTTACTACTGGAAATGTTACAACAAAGTTCCATTTCTACCCGAAACTCCTATGAAACAGGAACCAAATAAAGGCCATGTCCTCAACGGACATAATTTGGCTTTGAAAATGGCCATTGCACCGTGTTGTTTCTTATATTGCATCACGATAGTTTCTTAGGTCATTTCTTTTTTCTTGAGATGAAAAACAACCAAAGAAATTGTGAAGATCCTTTCAAGAAATAAATGACCATTTCTCAATCATATCTCAACTATTTTTTTATTTTATTTAGTGGTTGCTTACTATGAGAGAAATTTGACACTTTTATAAGGAATATAACATAAAAACACAAAATGGGAAGGAATTGATGAGGTATATGTCCTTTAGTTGTTGTCAATAAAGAATTGATAATACACGATGCATGTTCTGTACTACAAACTAGATTCCTTCCTGGAGTTAGGACACAGAGTATTGAATCAAAGTTGTAGTTTCTAACTTCTTGTATTGTTTCATCAATCTTGAAATTCAGACATTGCATGTCTTCATTTCTTCATGTTTGAATAATTTACATCATATCGTATAATAGGAAATTAGGAATTATGATTATTATTACTTTATGGATCTGTTAAAGTTTGCATGGTTTAGTGTGAAATTATTCTAGTGTGCCCCTAGGCCCAGGTGAAGGAATTCCAAGGACTAAGAACCCTATTTTTCAAATGGTATTGTTTCTTATACCCAAAAACCCCTCAACATCACTTCTTATTAGTTCTTAACAATAGTGTTGTAAACAATTTAAGAATTGATATAGCAAAATCTATCACTTCTCAAGATAAAGTCCTAAAGCTAAAGTGTGATACCATGTGTAATTCAATAGCTCCATTGTCACCTCACCAACCTCTTTTCACTTCGGGCTAGCTCTCCTCCAACTCAAGGGGGGTTCTCCCTAGTATATGTTAGGGATCTAATGGCCCAAACAAACCAAGTCAAGAGCCCCCTAACTCTCTATGTTTACTACTATCAATCAGAATATTGAACAATAGGGTCAGACATGCATCCTGAAGATAAAATTGCCAGGGTATTTTTGGGTAATTTCAAAGGGAAAGTCCCCAAACACATATAACCAAGGAATTATAACGTGATTTCAAACATTAAATATCAACAAAAATTTTTAAAGGATGTTGAAAGGAAAAAGGTGATGGAAGATAGAAAGTGCCTTACTTAAATGCTCTAAGGATTTTTCAATAGTTGCTCCAAAAGCTTCGCTTCAAGGCCCTTCAAGATCGTCTCCAACAATGCTATACCATCAGCTTCAACAATGTTGCTCCAAAAATGTCCTCAAGGTCTTCACAACAAGTTTACTAGAAGTTGCTCCAATAATATATTCAATAAGGTCTTCATTGTCAACTCGTCTCTTGTTTGGGTGCCTTAATGTGCAATGACATGTTTCCAGGACTGAATTCAATGCAAGGCATATTTGAAACTCTAACTCTCTCTTCCGGTGTCTTATTAGAAATTATTTCAGTTTTCATTTTGTGTTTTCAAGTTTTTACATTTATGATTTTATTGCAATGTGGCAGACTGATCAGGGCAGTACAGAAACAACCCCGAGACGAGATGATCGCGGAAAGAGGCCAACGGAAGAACATGTAAAGTGCCAGCATTTCTCTATCTTCAGTTATTTTAGTTATTTACATAATTGAAATAATATTAATTTTGTTCAAATATGCAGACACCTAGCCATGGTATGCCTGATGATTCCCTCTTTGAGGAAGAGCTTTCTTCATCCCTATCTCCAGTGTTCTTGTTGCGAAAAAAGGCACGAGATGCAAGGTCAGAATTTAATACTTTGATAGACACGCCTCAAACACCTGAAACAGAAGAGAGGATAAAACATCTTATGAGCCAGCTAGAAAGATATCAGGTAATAATAAAAAGTCAAAAGGATATTTTTTTGTTCTGCATGAGATGAATTGTGATAGTTTGATTTTTAATTTTTACATTGACTAAACTAACAAAAAGTTCTTTTGTATGTAGTGTTTTCTGGCATTTGTTGAACCCGGTGTTGGTGGTAGTGGGACACAAGGGCAAGAGATTGCCCAACAACCCTCTCGTACACCTTCTACTCCTTTAGGTGCCAGCCAAGAAACACACCCTGCCCAAGCAGACACCCAGCCAACCGCTGAACATGTTGGCAATGATGAGGTTGATATGGCCAACTACATTATTGTGTTTCCTGGAGCTACACGTGTCAGCTCCACAGGGACCATTAATGGCACGTTTTTGGTGAACGATGAAGGTGTCCCTATAAAGCACGTACAACTCCCAGGTAAATTTTAATATTTTAACTATTTCATGTACTTTATCTAAAACATACTTATCATGATTTTTATTTTTAAATTAATGATAATATCTTCTTCTTTTTTTGTGTAGGAAACAATGAGTTCTACAGGTTTTTGGAGAGCCATGCATTGGTAATTTTTGGCCCAACCATACGCACATGGTGGAATTCCCATAATTCCAACCTGAAAAAAAAAATAACTTCTAGATTATCTAGAAGCCCTTTTTGGGGTCGACACATTTGACAGAACAGCGGTGGCTCGAGTAGCCGGAAAATATTTGAAATATACCAGGGACACGTATAGGACGCAATTGAAATTTAACCCTAGATACGAGCATCCTCTCATAGTTCCATAGAGTGAGTGGAGAGCACTCATCCATGATGGAAAAGAGAAAAGGGCAAAGAAAGAAGGAAAAATGTCAACTGGACCCGCAAGGTAAATTACAACTTTAATTCAATAGCTTTAATTTTCTCTATGTCTAAAATAAAAGTGTGCTACGTCATATCTAACTTCAATCTTTTGATGCTAGGTTGCCTGACACCTCAAAGGCAACCAAAGCTAGGATTGAAAAAAAGGGCCATCACAAGCTAGGCCAGGGCGGCTACTTGAAATTAGCCGTAAGAATTGTAATTAAGTAGCTAAACATCTTATAATTAATTGTATCGCCTTCCAACGTTTTTGTAATCCTATCAAATATGATTAAAAATACACAATAATATGTAATGTAGGGTGATGACTTCGGAACAAAAACTACAAAGGAAGATATAAATATCGCTTTCCATTTCGGCTATCAAGCCGTAGTTGAACGTCGCAGAAGCTTGGGGCAGGTCCCAAGATCTAGAATGCCTGATAAGGTAAAACATTAACCTTTCAATATGTTTGTTTTCGTCCATAAATTTAATGTCTAACAACTTTGTTTAAATCAGGGGAGCAGCACTATCGACGAGACAAATAACTCAGTTTTAGACCAGATGTGGATGATCCTCACGTGCAACCTGATCATTGTAGTGGGGACCAAGCCGACAATGCTACCATCAGTGAGGGCCGTGATGGTAATTAATTTCCACTTATAATTTTTTCTAAGTATACCTTGATGGTTTTCCTTATAATGTTTTTTGTTTAAATGACAGAGAATGTTTCCCTTGAGGATCTTACGACCAGAGAGGAAGACAGGGCAACAGTCCCAACGGCGACAACTGGTGCACCAGGTAAATAATCTCATTGCAATTTTTTTTATTAATAATACCGAACTAGTTCAATGATATTTAAAAAATGACAATTAAAATTTAATATTATCTGTTTTTGTAGGCGATGCCCCGTCACTGGATGAGACCAGACATCGTGACTACGCAACTAGGTCAGCGGCGACAACTGGTGCACCAGGTAAATAATCTCATTGCAATTTTTTTTATTAATATTATCGAACTAGTTCAATGATATTTAAAAACTGACAATTAAAATTTAATATTATCTGTTTTTGTAGGCGATGCCCCGTCACTGGATGAGACCATACATCGTGACTACGCAACTAGGTCAGCGGCGACAACTGGTGCACCAGGTAAATAATCTCATTGCAATTTTTTTTATTAATATTACCGAACTAGTTCAATGATATTTAAAAACTGACAATTAAAATTTAATATTATCTGCTTTTGTAGGCGATGCCCCGTCACTGGATGAGACCAGAAATCGTGACTACGCAACTAGGTCAGCAGTGCGGGTCGAAAGGCACGAAACAGGAGCAGAGCATGATGATATTGATGATGTAATTAGGAGCTTTAGAAATAGGAAGAAGAAAAAGAAAATTCAATAATGTAAAATATTGTATTATTATAAGACAAACGTTACCATACTTGGAACGTTTTTTGCGTTATATAAAAAACTCATTTATCATACTATTTTTATGTCAAGCATTAATTGCAATGTTTCCTTGCGTAATTTTTGTTGAATTTTTTTTTATTAGTTATTGAATATTTTTTTTTATGCTCATGAAAGTAAAAAATGAAATATAGATTGGGTATTGGGGAATTGAGAGTGATGTGAGGAGGGGGGAGGGGCCATAAGAGCTTCCACCTTCACGTGGTTGGCCCTGTTTAGTTGAGAATAATTTATTGGAGCAATTTAATCTTGGAGCAAACCTCCCTCGATCCAGCGTAGGAACAAAAAAGTCACTGTTGACTTAGTTGCTACTCTTTCAGATCGTGGGAGGCTTGTTCCAAGTTCATGCGACTCCAATAAATTGTTCTTGAAACGAAGAGGAGCTTATTCAGGTATGTTTTGACATTTTCAACCTATGTTCTAACATTATCATAAGAATGCATCTTAGAGTAAAAATACTACATCAATTACTTGTATTTATTGTATAGATAATGATGGATTTTGATTGACTTGGCAGTGCAGGTACAAATCCTCTTGCATCATGAGCAATACAACTTGTCAACCAAGGTCATGTCCAAGATATTTTTGCTTGTGCGCTTGACCAGGTTCGTAATGTCACATTTTGTAAGTTCCTTTACAGTTCATAATTCAATATTAAGGTTGTTCATGATTATTATCTAGGTTTTTTGTATGTGTTTCTTCATCTATTTGATTGAAAGCAACTCTGCATGTTTCCTGTTGTTCACTATGATTTATCCCATTGCCACTCCCAGGATGAATCCGACTTTATTGTTACATAGGTTACTTTATTGTTACTATGATTTCTCCATTTACGATTTCATAGGTTACATCATGTAAAGTTGTCAATCTCAAGTTGGTGATGAGCTTTAGTTCTCCAGATTTGGGGCTTTTCTGATATTTTCTCCCTCATGTCATTCCTGCATCACCTTGTTGTTTGAGCATGCCAATTGTTTACCACTTGTACCAATTGGCACATGTCAATCTCTGAGTGGTGCCACATTTCACCTATTTTCAGTGAGAGTTTAGGGTTTCTCTAACATAGCTTCAGAAATCCGATTCAGTGCCTGCTTGAATATTGTCACATAATACTCATGGTTTGGATTGATGAGCATGTTCTCAATGGTTGGTTGATTCATAAGAACCACCCATATAGTCATCTTGAGATATTTCAGAAGTTTTCTCGGGTTTCCTTTTTCACCGTTTCTAGTGGGTGGGATGGTATGGGGTGATCCATCAATATTGGTGCTCTTGTAGTAGGGAATTTATTTTTTGGGATATAAAGGAGAATTTGATGTAGATATCCCATTGGATGCATTCATAGATGGGCACGAGAGGTCAAGAATTTAAATTAAAAATATGCAACCTCTAGCATGGCAACCTGAAGGCCGCGAGAGACACTGGTTAAAGATTGTTTTGTGCTGGCCTTAATATAGTCGCGATTTCTTTCTATTATCTTAATGCAAATATATAGTCCAGTCTCATTAAAATGAGGATTGTGGTTGTATTTCTCTTTGTTTGTTTCTCTCTTAATGCTCCAGAAGTTGCCAAAAGTTGTGATAGTTGTTTAGTTTGCCTGTTACAACTTAAAAGTGGTTTTTAGCAATGGAAGTCATGTTTTTTAAGGTTCATACTAATATGAAGATCTTGTAATCCTATATTCAGGATAAGAGAAGATGGCCTCTTCTTTGGGCAGTATGACAATAATTGCCACATCTACCTCATTGGGTAACAATGGAAAGGGGAAGAAGTTGGGTGCAATGTTTGATAATTATGGCAGACAATTGTCTTCTCTTTCAGTTTTTTCACCCATTTCCTTTAATCGCTCAAGAAGAAGAGGGACTCTGAGATTATGCGATAGAGAGAAGGTAGTTAATACAAGAGCTATGGAAAAGGAGTTTTACTTCAACAAGGATGGCTCAGTGAAAAAATTATGTTTAAAGGAAGGTCACCTGCACGTGAAACTTCACTGCGATGGATATTTCCTTGTCCACTTATATTCAATTTTAATGTGTTATTTTAAATTTTCATGGAGGGTTGTTTTGGCATATGGTCTGGAATTCAATTGCACACTTACTTTTTTGGCCATTTTTATTCTTTTTACCCTTTGATTTTTCTTTTAAGGTATACCCTCTTTAAATTTTTTAAATTTTTTTGATTTTTTGATAATATGGAAAACCTTTGCAACAAGAAAAGGTATGAACATATTACATAGCCCATCAAGTCAATCATGAAATATGACACCTATTGGTATAGGAGTCTAACACTAACTATGTTTTCACTTAGATTTTCCTTGAAGTTGTAGAGAAGAGGAAAGGGGTTTGAGGTAACCACAAACCAATCTTTTAGGTACAGAATCTAGCCAATTTGTACCCAGAGAGGGCTCTCTCTTTAAAATTTAGCTTTGTTTTGAAAGATATTAGGCTAGTTATAAATTTCAAGGGTTTTGATTGAATTTATGTGGTGGAATTCGATAGCTGAGGGCAAGATTGAAGTAATTCAGGACATTGGGCTATGGAGTCAAAAAGATGGCTTCACTGGATTAAGTTTCTAAACAAAAGATGGTTTTACAGGGCAAGATAATCAAACAGAGAACAATTTTAGATATTTAAAGCGAATGAGATGGAATTAAAATGGATGAAAGGAAATTAAGAATCTTTCAACACATTCAAAGAGGGAAATTGAGTGATTATCAATAAAGAGCATTCAAGTATTCTTTACTAAATAATCAAAATGCTTAAACTAGTAAAACAGAAGCAATTAAGAATTCATTGTTTAAAACCAGTTTAGAAGAAAACATTTAGAATAACAATGATTAAAATCAGATTACACTTAAGCAAATAGGCAAAATTTCATATAAGGATAAATTTTACAAAAGTTCCAACAGTTATTCCCACCATTTATCTTCTGGTATTCTGGTCCGTTGAAGTTTTCTCAATGTTTCATCAGCCTCAGTATATCTGAAAAAGGTAGGCTGAATTGGAAACAAATGATTTACTTCATGCTCAAGATAAAATAAATTTTCCAAGTTGTCATGAAGATTTTTTCCTGTTGGCAATGCTGCTTCTGATGTACTGGTTGAAGAATTGGCCTAATTGTCAGCATACTTGTCCAATTTTTCAACATAGCTTTCAAGGTCCATTAGTTTATCCTCTGAAACTATAGGACTGGGCAATCCTTTTTTCAACAAAATATCAAATCTTTCTCTAAAGGCAATGATTTCTTCTTGCATATCTGAGCACCTTCGTTCTAGATTCTGCATAAGGGTTCTCTTAGTAAAAACTCTTTTTATTTTCAAAATTTTTCTGGTCCTGTCTAAATACCAAGTTTTGCAAGTTGGTGTCTGGTTTGAGTGTTTAGAAACTGTATGAGTTGATTGGCTTCCTCAGGCCTATTTCCCAATTCTTCTCTTGTACTTTGAACTTCTTCTATAGCCAATTTGACTAAATCATTCTGTTCATACATCATCTGAATTGAAGACTAGACATCCTTTATTGATTGGATAATGTTGTCCCAAAGAATTTCATTTATTTCCTTTAAAGGTTTCTCCAATGTGAGATCCTTTTCCAATGCTTTAACCAATTTTTATAATCTTTTGACCTCTCTTGTTTTATCAGCAACACTCATTTTTGAGAGATCGTATCTTTGTTCTAAATTAATAAGCTGTAACTTTGTGTGCTGGAGTTTTGTTACTTGAATTTTCAATTCATTCATTGACTTTATTAATTCTTCAAAACTCAAATTGGAAGTATTTACCTGTGATAGTTGTGTTGGCTGACCTGTTGTGGATGTACCTGTACCTGTAATTGCCTCTATTGTTGATGCTAGAATATTAGACTGATTGTTCTTTAATGCCTGTTCAAGCTCTTTTTCTATTTCATTTAGTTTCTCATTCAGTTTCAAAAGAAATTCCATCATTTCTTCTTCAGAATTTTTCTTTATCATCTCTTCAGTTTGTGGATGTCTTAAAGCTGGAAATTTCAACTGCTTTCTCAAAGTTGCAATATCATCATCTTTTTTCTTGATTAGGGCCTCTATACCTTTGACATCTTTAGGATTGTGACCCAATCCAATGATTATTTCCTCCAATGTCTTTATCCTGTTGTCTTTGGCCTGAGAAGAGGCTTTTTCAAGCTACAATTGTGCATTAGTGTTCTCCAAAGAATCCTGCAACTTTTGAGTTTCCATTGCTTTATCGGTCAGAGTAGAATAGATCATTTCACCAGTATGCTTATGTAACTCAATCTGATCTAAAGGATGAATATCCTTTGCTAAGACTTCAAAATTTGTTCTAATATAATCTGCAGTTGTTTGAGGCTACTGCACTTTTGGTTTGAAGTGACTCATTATCATTTTGCCTTGCTGAATGTCATAAGCTGACATCAATCTTTCTTGATTCTTAGGAGCCATCTTCAAATACTGATTGTAAACCTGGAGTCTTAGTGGATCATTCCTGGCTTTTATATTGATAAAGGTTTTCTTTATATCTCCTACATCTTTAACTGGTGGTTTGAAAGAAGATATTTCAACACTCTGTTGCTTTTGCAGCTCTTTTCTCTGTAAAGTAATGGATGCCCCACTGACTCTACCTGTTTGTTGACTATCCAAATATTCTCTCTGGCTATTAGGAATTTCCTGAACAAAATCTACTTCTGGAAGAGGATTTAATTTTTGTCTTTTAGCATGAGGTTGTTCTGAAGATCCACCAACAGGGGTAGCAACTTCAGCATCTCTCTTCTTGCCTTTTTCTATATTGATAGGAGTTTGTAAAATTGAAATTTCTGGCTCATTGATCTGAATAGGAGGAATTTTTACTTGACCCTGTCCTTTAGAAGTCTCTGGTTGCTCTGTCATTGTGAATTTTTCAAATACTTGTATGTCAGGCTCCTTTTCTTTTCCTTTAGATTTTATTGTGGCCAATGCACTTATCTCCTATAAATTTTGCTGAGAAGTCCCTGCAGAAGAAGGACCAGTACCTGGTATCTGAAGTTGTCCAAAAGAGTCTAGGTCAAGTATTTTCTCAAGGTCTTTCATTACATTTTCAACATTGACCTGCTCACTATCCTGTTCTACCAATGTTCCTTCCATCCATTCATCCATATTGGCATATTGTTCAATTTCTGGAATTTTGTGATGAATGTATGGTGATAGTTTATTTTTCATTCTTATATCACAGATAAAGCTATTTGGGTCATAAGGCACCCAGTAAAAACTTTTTTGTAATATGAGATATTCTTCTAAGATTCTTTCTACTTCCTTTCCAGCATCTCTAGAGTTACAAACAAAGGGACCTAATTGACTTTTGATCCTGAGTTGAGCCTTTTTCTTTGCATTGCAGAAATGAACTATATCTGAGTTAATCATCTGCCTAAAATACTCTAGTGCAAAGATTCTCATGGACATATTTGGGCAACTTGAATGGGCACAATTCACATCCATATATTCTGATCTCAGTGTGATTTTGATACAAGTACCAGTCACCTACCCTATATTGTTTTGAGAGCTATAGAATTTTCTTGATTTCATTATTGACTCTAGGAGGGGAAGCTCCTATTAACAAATTGGTTGCAGGGTGTACAAATAGGTCAATAAAATCATTATAGGAGTAAGGAGAATCAGAGGAATTATGGGTGATGGCAGACCAAAATATCACAGACCTAGGATTTCCTTTGGCATCAAGTTTCTGAACATGGAAAGGGAAACTTTATGATTGGTAATAAATCATGAGATGATATATAACAAAAGAATATTTGAACAATTTTTCATTCTCAAATCTCATGAACTGATCATGGATTTTATTAGCAATGTAGGATGCAAAATCATACTTGACAGCAGGGGACTGTCCAGGGGTAAATATAGACAACAATACTAGGGTTAATTGATCAACATATTCACTAGTATTGAAACCCATGATAAAGGATATCATATTCAGAATAAGCCTGCCCACATCAGTGAAAAAAGTATAACCATAGGGGGGAGGGCCTTTGGGCTGATGCTCTGGTAACATGAAGGTTTGACAAATGCGATTTATCTCTTCATGGGACAAATTGGCAGACTTTTCAAGTAATTCTCCCATGGACAGGGGAGTGAGGGCTTGACCAAGTTGAAATTGCAGCATTTCATTTATCGACTGAGTAGTGATTGGGAAAAGGATGTTCTGACTCAAGGACAAAACTGCTCTTTGATTGGGGTCATAGTTTTCATGGCAGTAATGAATTAACTCAGAAAAAATATGGACTGAGGGGAGAAGATACATGGGGAAATTGGATTCCCATAATCCAATAATATCATAACCATTTATAAAGTTATCTCTACAGCGGAAAAAGGTTCGAAGAGGATTATCACTAAGAACAAGGTCTTTAATTTGAAAATCTCTATCTGCTAGGGGCAGATAGTCTAAATCTCTGTGAGGGGCATTCAAAGGTGCGACGTTCAGAGCCACTGGAACCTCCATTTCTGGTTCTTATGGATTCAGAAATGAATTTCGGGTTTTTGTGAAGAACAAACACAATTACAAGTTTTCAGAATGCAATTTACAATTCTGGGGATTGAACAAGACCAAATTGAACTTTGTTTCTGTCTTTCGTGCGGAATTTAAAACAAAACCTAGGATTTCACAGAGTTTTAACGGGAATTGGGGTAGATACCTGTTTTTTGGGAGATGAACAGTGATTAAACAGGTACAGGCTATGGCGTACGAACTCTGGATTACTAGTATGCAATTGTCTTCAGCAAAATACAGTTGATGGCGCTTGACAGTTTGTTTTTGAAATTCTCTGCATGAGACTTTGGTCGTTCACAGAATAATGAAAATGACGCGGGCAAAAAAAAATTATTCACAAAGTCCAAAGGGTGACGGGGTTTTTTTTATTTATTTAATGGATGACGTCAGCAGGTACGGAGGATGAGTCACGGGAGGCAAGCGGTAAGCGGTTTCCATCGCACCGCTTTTGGGGAAAAGTGGTTTTGGGCGGAGGGCGAGCGATTCTATAGAATGATTGGCGCGTGGCATGGCACTGTTTGAAAACCGTCGGGCCATCGCGCGTTATTGTTCGGACGTGGATGGCTAGCGATATCATTAATAACCATTGATCTCAGATGGGTTGATCGAACGGCGATGGGGACATGGAAGTGACGGGGATTTAATATGGAGGGCCCGACATAATTAAACGTTAATTAATCTCATCGGGGGGAATTTTATTGGCAGAGTTAATTAATCATGAGGATTAATCAATTTGTTTATAAAAATGCAGGAAAGTGATCGGGAAATGATTTAAACAAGGTTAGCGGTTAAGGGAGGTATTAGGGATTTTACAAAGGGTTTATAGTTGTAACCTTAGGAAAGGGAGTCGGGGGATTAAAATACACAGGGGAAGAATTATTTTTGTATTAAAACACATAATAAAACATGTTTTAATTATTTTTTCAATATACTTTTATTATATGATAATTAAATCAGATTAATCTAATTACCATAAGGGGCGGAATTTAATATTACAGTATATTTAGCCAAAGGGGCATAAAGTGGGTTTTTTATTTAAACATGTGGGAATAAATAACTTTGGCTAAAATTTATTAATGGGTTTTTGGGGATATTATATAAAAAGGAGTTATATATAATAGGAGAAGGTTATTTTTGTAAGGATTTAATACATAAAATCAATGTTAATATGACAAGGGGACAATGTATATAACTAAGAAAGTGAAGATTTAAAATCAAATTGCATTATAATCACTTACTTAATCATTGGCCTATGGACTAGCCACATTAGAGTAATGCATAAAGCTTTTCACAACAATAAAAGGAAAGGGTTATGGCTGAGTCAAATTTTATTGTTATTGACAGTGTAATGAAATGTATCTCAATGCTATGGTTTTGGCCTTTTTATTGGTTGAATTAGAGGACCCAGTTGATAATATTGGGGCCAAGTTGGTAAGGCAAGTTGCGACAAAGACAAATGATTTAGCTGGGGATGGAACCACAACATCTGTTGTTCTTTCACAGGGTTTAATAAGTGAGGGTGTAAAGGTAACTTTTTGTCGATAGTACTGGATCAAGATCATCTATTCATTTTTGTAGGGTCTTATGGTGTTTGGTATTTTAGTTTTGGGTTGGGCTTATTGAGTCTAAGATATTTTTTGAGTGAAAAAATTGCTATCAGGTATTAAAAAAATTTGGTTCTTTTGCCAAAATTTATGAGCTTGTTAGGAAATACAAAACTGACAATGGTTGTATCTTAAATTTGTGGAAAATAATTTGAAATGAAACCTTTTTGTTTAGGTTGTTGCAGCAGGTGCAAACCTCGTTCAAATTACTAGAGGCATTGACAAGACAATAAAGGCCCTTGTTTCGGAACTCAAAATTTTGTCAAAGGAGGTAAACGCTTGCCTTTTGAGTAGGCTGGTTTTCCTTTTTGCTAATGGTTTGGTGTATCTAATTGAATTAGTTGCCTAAGGTATTTTTGGTTGCAAACTCCTTTTCATTTTTCATACAGTATTGGCCTTTAGGAATACATTTGATTGTGTGGTCTTGTTAGATCTACAACATTTGTAGTTGTTTAATCTTATGGCCGAGGTGCACTTTTATTATGGAAATAGTTGATGCAATATTGTCAGTTAATCCTTACTGCAGGGTAGCATGTTGAGAAGTTTCTTGTGAAACATTTGGTATTCAAAATGACACTTGATCCTATACAGCATCATACACTTGACTTCAAAATTCATATTCAAAGTGTGCCAGACAATTCTTGCAAAATTTAAAATATTTATATTGTTTTAAACCATTATCTTTTTCATGTATTGGATGCTGAAAATGAGAAAAAGAATTTGGTATGAAACCAACTGGTGAATAATTTCCAGCAAAACAACCACTTCCAAGACATGATTTATAAGTAGAACATATGTACTTATGAAGCATAGAAAGATATCCTTGATGAATTTTCAATGTTTGGCTAGGGTTATTTTTGGAGAAACTAACTCCATATTCCTAGAATAGTGATCTTCAATACAAGTAAATTTCTTTCATGGACACTTCTGCCACTTGGCTTGTTGTTTATGTACTTTGAGCTCTACAAAAAAGATCTAAAAAAAATTTCTATATAAATGACCACAAAAATGTAATACTTACCTTTATATCTCAGTAACCCTGTAATAAATTCTATTGATATATCTTCTAGTCTTTGAATATGTATGTGGAATGGTTGAAGTAACCCTAGAGATTTTACTATCTCTCTTTTATTTATTATGCAAATCTGACCTTCTCTTACAAAATTTTGAATATCTTTCTTCATTCCTTCCAAAAATATTTTTTTTGATCCTTTGAGATGTTTTAAGGAACCCTGCGTCCTACCATCAGAGAGACATGGGACTCCCTTAATATTTGTTTATTCAAATATGCCTGCGTGCATAAAAATATTCTACATTTGCACCAAAGTATATCTCTCTTTCACTCCCAATGCTCCATAGAGTTCATCCCATCCTTTATAAATTTTAGTTTTTGTTTAGCACTATTGTCATTTTTCCATTATGGCAAGCTTCTTCTAGCCACCTAGGAATAGAAAATGTAATTGGATATAAATTTGAGGCCTCTTCTATTTTAGAAAGAGCATCATGTACTAAATTTTCCTTACCCTTTTTGCAGATTATCTCAAAATTAAAACTTTGCATTTTTTCTCTTCATTTTTGTTAATCTTCCAATGAAATCCATAGCTTCAAAAAATACTTTATGCTATCATGGTATATCTTGACTTTAAAGTACCTCCTAATGATATACTATCCCCATTTTTTATTGCATGTAATATTGCTTCCATTTATTTTTCATACGTAGATTTCACCAAATATTTTCTTTGAATTCCTTGCTTTTAAAAGCCAATGATATCCCTTATTGTGTTAATGTTACGTAAATTCTTTGTCCTAGTGCCTCACACTCTACTATGAATGTTTTACCAAAATTAGGTGCAACCGATGTTGGTGTAGAAGACATGGCATCCATTAAAAGAGAGAATGCCAAAGTAGCCTCATCATTCCATATAAATTATATTTTCTTCAAGAGATATGTGAGTGGACTTGAAATGCATGCATAATTCTTAACAAATTGTCAATAATATCATGTAAGTCTAAAAAATCTTCTAAGAACCTTGATTTTCTTAGGAATAGGTCATTTTGTAATAGCTTGCATCTTTTGAGGCTCCAACTTCACTCCTTCCTTTAAAACAATATGAACCAAATACTCGAATTCTTATTTCCCAAAAGCACATTTGGATATTTTTACATAAAAATGGTTGTTCTCAATAATTTATATAACTTTTCCACATGTTTACTAGTGTGGTATTCCCATGATTTATTATAAATATGTGTATTATCAAAGAAAACCAACACAAATTTTATAAGATGGGATCAAACAAAATTGTTCTTAAGTTGAGCCCGCCGGACTTCAAACGACGATAAACCATAATTCAAACCAAATTCGCGTTCCAAAATAGCCTGCTGACGTCGGCCAATTTTGTGACGCAAAAACCAAATGAATTCCGCCCTAATCTTTTTCGGGTCCGAAGTTGGGCTGGCATACGGAGGGAGAGTTCTGACGCGAATTCTTATCAAATTCACCCTAATATTTTTCGGGTCTGGATTTCCACTGCGCGAGCGGCCCAAACAAAGATCCGCTCCAATCAATTTCTGCCATGTGTCCTTAATCAAAACTTGCCCTGCTCCCGGCTGCGGGTGGATTCGATGGAATTTAAGGTGATGGGACATGGATGTGGCGATTTCATATCAATCGCATTAAGATTTAACGTTGTTCAATTAATTTTTCACTTCAAATACGCATTAATTAAGTTTTAACACTGTTCAAGATCAGACCTCCATTCCTGTTAGCGATTTTGCATGCTCCAATATGATCCGGCCTTCGGCTCTCATTAATGATCAGAGATTAATTATGACGGGCGTCCTTTGATTGCATTGTAGTCGAGTCGATAAAATGGTGTTTCGCTATGGTTTTTCAAACGAGCCGGTTGCTCGATTACACTGCCTGCTCACTGTGACGAGAAGGAGAAGTGGCCAACTGAACTGCTGCTTAGACCTTGCTGCATATCTGAATTTCTCTCGGTTCTGTCTGTGTCTATCTTCCTCTGTTTCTTGGAATTCTACTTCTCCGTCTCCTCTTGTGCCCACTGCGCCTGAGACTGCACTCATGCCTCGCGTGCATCAAAGGATGTGTTGCCGCAGGGGGAGCACTAGAGGTCAACCCCTGCGCGCTCCCTCCAGCCCCTCAACCGAGTCGACTTCCGGCCAGTCCAGTGATTATTACGCAGGTCACTATCCAAATACTAGGAGTGGGCGGGGTCGGGTTGTAGGATCTGGCCACCGTATGGATTCCCTTGCTCCTTGTTTCCCCACCACTAGTTCACCTTCTCCCACGACGCGCACTGCGCAATTTTCCTTTAATCGCTCTCTCAACCGCCCACGAATCACGGCTTTAGTCACTGTGGTTTTCCGCGAGGAGGCCCAAACGGAGGAAGAATGCACCCGTCCGGCAGGTTTGAGCTCGGAAAAAGCCGGCCAGCATTCGGGCCTTCAGGAGGGGAGTCGTGGCATGCATGTGGAGGTAGCACCTAGCGATCCTGGACCTTCTGAAGGATGGTGTCGAATCGTGGAGGAACCACCAGAGGAGTATTTTGGTTAATTTGGTTTTCTTGCTTCGCAAGCCCACTTAATTGGGCATGTTTTAATTAGATTATATTACTGTGCTGGACCTCTGTAATATTTTTGAATTTTGTAAACGTTCAAGACTAGTTTCCCTGTATGAGGGCAGTCTTCTTAATTTTTTTATTTTTTGATGACAAATTTGCCATGAGTCTGGGCAATGTTTTTGACTTCGGTGTAATTTTATTCCCACTGTTAATAGATTAACTTTACTTAGAATTCTCACATGATTAGCGTTTTTCTTGATCTGTTCAAGGATTTTGGGTACTTTAATTTGTATTTGGAACAATGGACGTCGGTACTCTATCTGTTGCTTTACTATTCTACATACTGCTATTTCATTTTCTTATAGATGCCTCGGGCATATTTGGATGCTTTCTCAGATTGTCGATAATCTCCATGTGGACCGTTACTGGGTTTTATATCATGTCCTTGTATGTGACATGGGGTATTTTTCTATCATTGTCTAGGGTGGGACTTCCACTTTTCTGGATGGATATTTGGGTTCCAATCTTCAAATGTGAAAATGTAATGACTTCATGGACTGTTTTACTTCATATAATATATTCAAAACAGCGTTTTTTCTCTTGTGAAAAAAAAAATGATTAATGTTTATCACTCTACCTTCAAAACTAGCGATGCTGGTCTATGTTGCTGGTTTATTGATATGGTTTGATGGTCTTTTTATATTTTGTACATATCACACTCCTCACATGATTAACGTTTTTATTTGTTCAAGGATTTTGGGTACTTTAATTTGTATTTGGAACAATGGACGTCGGTACTCTATCTGTTGCTTTACTATTCTACATACTGCTATTTCACTTTCTTATAGATGCCTCGGGCATATTTGGATGCTTTCTTAGATTGTCGATAATCTCCATGTGGACCGCTACTGGGTTTTATATCATGTCCCTGTATGTGACATGGGGTATTTTTCTATCATTGTCTGGGGTGGGACTTCCATTTTTCTGGATGGATATTTGGGTTCCAATCTTCAGATGTGAAAATGTAATGACTTCATGGACTATTTTACTTCATATAATATATTCAAAACAGTGTTTTTTCTCTTGTGAAAAAAAAATGATTTTTTATAGTCAAAGCGCTGCGGGGTGGTTTATTATATTAATATTTCACGGTCATTGGAATGCCCACAATTCATAACAAATATTGGAGATTTATTGTCCTGTTTTAAAGTTTCATTTTTTTTTTTAAATTGAACCCGTCGTCGGTATACCGATGCTTGTAAGCGTCGGAATTGCGACAGCTTAAAAACGTCGGAAGAGCGACAGTATAAAAACGTCGGAAGAGCAACAGTATAAAAACGTCAGATGAGAGACGTTCAAAACATCGGACCACATTTCGTCGGAATTGCGACAGTTTACAAACGTCGGAAGAGTGACGTTCAAAATTTCAGACCACATTTCGTCGGAATTGCGACAGTTTACAAACGTCGGAAGAGCGACGTCCAAAAATTCGGACCACATTTCGTCTGAATTGTGACAGTTTACAAACGTCGGAAGAGCGACGCTCAAAACGTTGGACCACATTTCATCGGAAGTGTGACAGTTTACAAACGTCGGAAGTGCGATGGTTTGGGAAACGTCAGAAGAGCGACGCCTGTTTGGAAGCGACGGAAAAGGTGTCGGTAATGAGACACTTTTTAAGTGCGTCGGAATTGCGACGAAACGGTAAACCACGGTTTTCCTGTCCTCAAACTGTCGCTCTTGCGACGACTATGTGTCGGAATAGCGACGAATTGGCCGTCGGAAATTCCGCCAAATTTTTTAGTGAAGAATGGTTGGACAACCTGAAGCCAGAGTATGACGTAAAGAAAAATTTGGGGGATTACAACATAAAAAAAGTTCAACAAAGAAACAGTAATGTGCACCAGCTAGAAGACAAGTTAGATATTGAAATTGAAGAAATCAAGAAGTTGATGTTGGAAGTGTCTCAGCATATGCTTATTGAACAAAGAAAAAGGAAGGATAACAACAGATTACTAATGACTGAGCAAGTATACATTAGCAAAAAGGGAGGAGAACTATAACATAAATTTTGGAAGCTTGGAAGAAGAGAGAAGACAAACCATAAAACAACAACAACATGACAGAGTGGTTGATTTACTACAAGTAAAAGTTTGAGATCCAGGAGAAGTTTTATCAACTCATATTTTCTTTTACCTGGGGAGTCTGATGGAAGAGCATCTAACCTAGGATATCATGTTTACTAAAGGTGTTAGTTCCCTAAGTTAATATTTAATTATTAAATTTATTTTCCCATAGGTTTAAGAGAAAATGTGAATTCTTGTAATTAGGGGAAGGTTTGGGAGTATTTTGGAAGATTTGAGAGATTTGAGGGCTAGTTAGATCTCATCTAGAGATAAGGGATTAGGTGATAGTTTTAATGGATCGTGAGAGATATTATGGGAGTTTGTTTAGGATCTAGACCCTACTTTGGGTTTAGATCCACTCGTAAATATTTTATTTATCAATAAATTATTCATCAATTGTGAAATATATTTGTGTATGTTTTGGAGTGTTTTGTGTGTGTTTTATTATGGCAGGCCCCTAGCCCGCGCTATCAACTCCTAGAATCTATCCATTATCTGTTAAATTTAGCCCCAAGGACTCCATCTCCCAAGTAGCAATAGGCACTAGCATCCTTGGTGTTGTTCAAGAATATTTTAAACATAAATATTTTCCCTTTATCTTATTTTCTAAGTACTTCAAGCCAAGAGGTTATGGAAAATTCATAGTGTCGAATTCAATTAGGGAATCTCAAGATGAGCGTTGTAGGTAACTGACCTTGAGTTTAACCTTGTGAATACACTTAACTCGAAATATAGTTTTTCAATGTTAAATTTTCCTTAAAAGGGTTGACATCATTCTAAGCAATTTGTGCCCTAGAAAAACACTAGCCCTAGCTAGGGTTTCAACTAAGGGATTAACTTGAAGGTTTATCTTCTCTTTTGTTGATTGTATCTTTTGTAAACCCTTTATTTGATGCATGCATGCTTATAAACTCCTTTTTTTCTATAAATATTAAAACCCTAGGTCATATGTGTTATCCCCAGGGTTGGTATCTGATACGATATTCCCTTACAAGAAGAATTGTTCCCTTAGCCATAGAAGAGGGTCTCCACCTAGCCTTTATCTACATCACCATGAACCATATGATCTAGAATATGTCTTAGGTGATCCTTAGGAAGCCTCCCTTGTGGTGAAATTCCACTAAAGAGCAAGGGGAAGATTGATGAGATGACGGGGGGCTATCTCCCTTATTGTTGCAATAATGTCTAGCCTTTTCCTTGTGAGACCTCCCATAAGGCTTGCTTTATTTTGAGGCAACTACACCATCATTGAAATATATTGCACAAACACCCATATTTTAAAATTAAAAGAAAAAAACCACCACCACAAAAAATTTTAAAGCCTTGAACTTCTAGAATCAACCAAGTTCTAATACCATGTAAAATCTCCATCCCTAGGTCACGATTGTCCTATGTTTTTTCTTATTTAAATAAATTATGTTTGAATTTAATTAATCACAAAAATAAGTATCTCAGAACATGTGATAATCACACATAATTAGAAATTGAATAGGAAAAGAAAAATCACAATATACAAAGAGTTACCCCTTCAAACAAGTTTTCATTTAAATATTCCGAACTCACAAGAAAACGTCCACAAGTTGTCAAACTAACAATTGTGCAAAATATACAAAATATATATATATATATATATATATACACTTACTAAGATAAATCTACTTTTTAAACAACTACGAATGTCTAATTGAACTATTTTACAGCACTTTTTGACTCTATCAATACAATTGTACGGATCATTACATACAAAATCCATATGATTGTATGGATTATACTTTGTCCTACTTCTCAACCTTGGCTCCTATCATGTGTTTTGATTCTGCGCAACTTAGCTCTCATTAATCTTTTGATTTTCTTTTAGTGTAGAAAAGATATGTATACAACTTCCATCTTGTCATATTTATGTTTTGAAAAAGACAAGTACTCTCCTCAATCCTAGTAATTGATTTCTCTAATATTAACAACTAATCCCCTTAATCTTAGCAACCATCTTATCTCAACAATGAGGTGTACCAATAATAAGATTATATCAAATCTAACTCACTAATATTCTAGAATCTCTAGTGTATTTCATTTAGATTTTTAACACTAAGAGAATTTAGGAAAGTTTACTTTCTCTTTAAGTTATTTGGGTAGACTTACAAAATGGCATTATTTCCCACTTTTACTAAGTGGTCACTAAAAAGTTGTCGCAAACTACTCTCATTCACATTTATGTATGAGTCTCCTTACTTGTGTTATATTTCTCAGCAAACCTTTCTAATTATATATCCCTACAATTATTGCCTCTCTCATTAATGAAAGCAAGCTAGTTCAATTATATTCATCTATTTTTGCACGTATTATTTTGGAATACTCCACTCTTAACATTTATTTGTTCTGATCTTGTAGCAAACTTCCCTCTATTGTTGATTCATTGCACTTATTGAGTTATTAATGATTCGAGTTTATTAAAAATTGTGAAAAAACTGTAAGGGAATTATTCCGCCATCCATGGCCCTTGGATCATAGTCTAACTTTGTTCATGCTTAGATTTCCTACCATATTCTTATTAGATATGTGGCCAAAAATAATGTTTTTATTTTCCATAAGATTGATTTACTCCTTTAGTTGGTCCCCGGAGGGGATATCAATAGCATTGTCACTACCTAGTTCTAAACCTTGTGCAACAAACTATAATTCTACATCTTCTATGAATTAGAGGAATCACCAATTGTCCTCATTTAATAACCCATAAGCATTGGACGACCAAGACTCAAAGGAAAATTTGTTTAAAAACCCTTTAACATTGGACAACCAAGACTCAAATGTGGAGTTCTGTGCCAAACCGATTGGAAATAAATCCTATCTAAACTAAATAAATCAACAATTGTATTGATTTGAAATTCCTTGAGGATTAGGTAAGCTAAAGAAAAATTAGCTACCAAAATTTGGAGTCCTATCACTAATATAATTCAAGTGTAATCTCTAAAAATAAAAATATTTTAATGCATTTACATTAATAATGAAAAAAACATCACACTTTAATTACATTATCAAGACAATATAATTCATTATAAAAACAAAACAAAAGATTATGTCAAAATTATTATTTTTTAATTTTTAATTTTTATCTCTTCATCTTTATTTTCTTTAATTAATAAAAAATATTAAAATATTCAAAATATATAATTTCATAATAACCAAAAAAATTGATACCCTTCATCAACTTTACCTTGTCCTCACCTTTATACTTTCACATAAAAGCATAAAAATACCAAAGTAATACCATCAATCATAAAAACCATCATAAAAATTAAGAATTTGTGCTTTCACATAAAAGTAGAGAAAGACCAAAGTAATATGATCACTCATAAAAACAGAGTTTAATGCTTATTGGTTTTCATTTCCTTGTTTTTATTTCACTTAACTAATAAAAAATATATTTAGATATTTAAAACATTTCATATCCTAAAGAAAATAAATACCCATTCAATTTGGTTGTCCCAGCCCACCTTATTTTCAGTTGTCACCCATTTAATTTAATTTTTTTTAAATTTCCATTTATTGAATGGAGAATTAAGGGTAACCTCTATAGCGAAGGATCAACCCCATCTCCTGTGGATAAATCACGGTGCATAGTTTCACACCGAGGTGCAAGACAGACACACCTACATTTAGTGTAGGTGCACCCACTGCAGATGCACATAACCTAGAGTGGAGGGACCCCATGAGTGGGTGTAGATATCTTAGCCACACAATGAAATTTCTACTTGTTTCTGAAATCCAAAAGTAAAACACATTTGTTAACTTTAATGCTAACATAGTTGTTGGAGGGGTTTTCAATTAAAAACACTTTATTTTAGTTTTTTTCACTTCTCTGGTTTGCTGCAATGTCTAACTGAACAAGTCAACGCCTGTTTTTTTTTGTCCAATCAATTCATCATACAACACCATACGCAACATAGTAGCATTATGAATAGCAGGGAGACCTTTCTTGCAGACTTGGGGGATGCGGAATCAAACATGACCCAAAGGGAGCATCATTTTAGTTAAAAGCTGCAAGCAGGGTGGCCATATTTTCTGTTAAAGATGCGTAGGAATTGTATGCCGCTTTGACTGTTGTTTTGCAACAACCTTTCCAACATAACATAGGACAAAAATGCATCCAGCGTATTAACAAGAAATCTTTTTGAAGAAAACTTAATTTACAATAACAAATATGTCACCCCCAGATATTGGTACAACAGAGTAAACATGTAGGCAGACTGATCAAAGGCCTGGTATCAGCTACCACTTCTTCAATTCCAAAGCTTAGATATATCCACGAAATTCAAAATCAGGTCTCCTCATGGCAAAGCCCACCCAATATACCAGGGTGGTGGACAACAAAATGCTTCCTAACATGATAGGGGAAGGGAAACGACATCTTCCTTGGCTTTCCCAGACAAAGAACTATGTAATCTCTATGTTTATTGACTTTTGAGTTATTCTCAAGCTGTTATATCCCATGGTACCTCGCCCTTTTGTTGATCACCACATCCTCATTAAAGCTAAGGATTTAAAAAATAAGGATGGTGGCTTAAAACAACCAAAGGGAAAAGAAAGTCTTCGAAACTAACTGATTAAAATTGAAGACAATTTTTAATTGATCAGTACATTAAAGCCAATACAGAAGTCCTCATTTGAAATAATCATGAATATTAAAGCAGTGGACTCCACCGAGAGCTTTTAAGATTCTTGCTATAACACAAATAAGTTTGCACAATATGCAAAGCTTATCACAGTAAGAAATATACTAATTACGTTGGTGAAGAATGAAAGATACTGGTATATTTTCATTGTCTCACCTCTAAATCAATGTAAGGAGTTTTCAATAATAACTTCCTTGCATCTTTGAACCCATGTTTAAATTTTAACAATTACCTTAATATGATTATAAATTTATTGTGTGATTTGTTGATGTGTGATTTGTTGATGACCACATATAAGGATTAAAGAGAATGGAATCCAAGCATAGCTATACAGCATTTAAATTTATGAAACATGGTTTGGCTTATGAAATGTTCTCCTTTTCTATTCGTAGTTTGTTTTTCTCTCTTCGTCGTTGCATGTGTTCATGGTTCCCTGTTCTATGTTCACTGCCACAGTAGGATAAAACAGCATAAGATTAATTTGTTAGATCAGGAGAATCCATAAATACATTATTATGTTTATAAATTTCTACATGGTATCAGAGCAGTGTTGATCACTAGAGACTGCAATATTGAAGCGGTGTTGAGTTTTGTGCTGGTGGAAAATTCAAATTTGCTGCAAGAATTTATTTGTGTGAAAGTTGAGTACACATTGAAATGGCTTTCAATGGGTTGCGGTTGGAGTATGCACTGGAGGGAAGCTCTAAATACATAGCCTGGAAGGACAGGATGGAGGCGGTGCTTGAAGATAATGGTTTGAAGGAGTTTATCGATAGCGATGTTCCTAATCCCACTTCGACGGATGTTGCATTACTTGACGCCTGGCAAAAGAAAGTAGCGAAGACAAGAAGAAATTTGTTGGAAGGTGTGAAAGACCATATTGTGTTAAGCCTTCATGGAAAATCCACTCCATTTGCAATGTAGAAGTCTTTGACAGAGCTTTTCCAAAGCAGCAGCGACCATAGGAAGTTGGCGCTAAAAGATAAACTCAGAAAAATCAAAATGGAGAAGGGCGACAGTATTCCAAAGTATCTCATGAAGTTTTTCCAATGTAGGGATGAGATGGGGAGTGTGGGAATTACAGTTGCGGATGATGACTTGGTGAGCTTGGCTCTCCTTGGGATTCCAAAGAGTTGGCACAATTATCAAGACTCTTTCAATGGGTGGGAGAAGCTGCTGGATTGGGAGCGACTTTGGTCGGATCTAGTGCAAGAGGAGATAAGGCGCAGTACCAGGAATGGCTCTTTAACAAAACATGATGATGAAGAGGATTTTGCTTTGGTTTCCAAAGCGAGGAAAGGGAAGGGGAAGAAATCCCATCCAAAATGTGAGGCTAAATGCAAGAAGCTAGATCTTTCCAAGGTGAAGTGTTTTCACTGTCATGAACATGGGCATCTCGCCACTAACTACCCATAGAAAAAGAATAACAAGAAGGTTTTTGGAGCTGCAGCTGGTGAGGCCCTTGCCTCGCAATTTGAACTTGATTTCTCTTTGATCGCATGCAATCGCGATGGGATCGGTGTGGTATCTTGATAGTGGTGCTTCCTTCCACATGACGGGAGACAAGGAGTTGTTTGGTGACTTGGAGGAGAAAAATCTCCAAATGAATATAGATATGGGTGACGACGGTATATACAGTGCGACTGGCATTGGAACCATTACCTTTGAGAGGGAGTCAAGTATGTTATCACCCTAGTAATTTCTAAAGATTGTGGGCTTTTGAATTTTTTAGTTTTAAGAAAACTAGGGGTAACCACAAACCTACTTTGGAAATTTAGGATCTAGCCTTCCTAAATTTTAGAGAGGGCTCTCTCTTTAAGATTTAACTTTGTTTTTGTTTGATATTTTAGGCTAGTTATTATAGTTCAATTGGTTTTGATTTTAAGATGTTTGGTGGAAAATAAAATTACTTGAAGACAAATTAAAGAGGGATCTACTAGTCCATTGGGCCATGGATTCAAAGTCTAGCAAGCAGAACTAGAAGGCAAGGCCAAGAGGATGCTAATGTATTCAGGGCAAGGTATATAACCCTCAGAGTTTTGGATAGATTGTTTTCATGAGATGGTTTGTTTCGGGACAAAGGGAAATGAAGGATCCTTTGATCCAGAAAAAGAGGAAGGAGGTAGGGATCAAACAGGACTAGGAGAAATTAAGAATTCCTAAATCCAGAAATCAGCAGAAAACATTTAAATGATTAAGTAGTTAAGACAAGGAGTTCTAACACTAGTCCTGAAGTAATACTCCTCCTTAACCATTAAGATTAAACAACATATATGAAATGAATGGAACTTAGAAAGTAAACAATGACAAGATAGATGCACTTTAATCTTCAAATTATCGCATGAATCCTGAATTATGAAGTCCAATTGGAAATTGTCTAGACTACTGCTTCAAAATCAACACATGTGAACCTCCAACGTACCAGCAAAATTTCTATAATGATCTTAGAAATTTTATTCCACCATAAACACTTCATAAGCTGAAGTATTTATACAAAATATACTAGAGAAATCTAGGAAAAACTCTAGGAAATAAAAATATCTTTACACATTAAGAGGGACAGTTGCTTAACAACTTAGCAAGTTTTCCTTTTATCTAGAAAAAATAGTGATATCTTATCTAATCAAAACAGTCTTTCGACTAGGTGTACATGATTGTTGGCATCTTTGGAAAATATATCTTTGAAGATTGCTTCTTGGATACTCTTTCCACTTATACTCTTTGACCCTGTACTTTATCTCTGATACTCTTTCATGCTGCTCATTAACCATTTCACTGCTGTAAAAAAAGAAAATTACAGTAGTTAAATCAGCTAGCTGTCATTTTTATTTCTAATACACTTTGAATTTGGCCTTTCACCTTGATACTCTTTAAACTAATACTTTGACATCCAAATGTTGTAAAAAGATATTTCTTAGCAGTAAAAATTCAAAATCAAATACTATTTGATTTGTTTCCCTTTCAAACTAATTTGTTCATTTGCACTGTCTTTCACTGTTTTCTTGGTTGCTATAATAAATCTGTGAAGGTCTGCCATTGTTCAGCCTCTGGAATCTTTATACTTTTCAATTTTCTGCAATCTCATCTACTTCAGTGTACTTAGAAAATTTTGGTTTAATCACAAATAAGTGTTTGATTTCATTATGAAGGAAGAATAAATCTTCAATGTATTTGAGAACCACCTTCCCTGTTGGAGATCCCTGTGATAATTGCTTACTAATATGTTATTTGGCATGATCTCTAATCTTCTTATCATATTATTTCTGGTCCATTATTTTGTCGTTGAATACATGTATGTCTGGAATGCTTGCTTGTCTGAGCATAGTATACTTTGCTAAAAACTTGGTGATGGAAAAGTTCATAGCATCACATTTCTCTATCAAGTTACTCATCAAAGTTTTCTTTATCAATACCTTTTTTATTTGCAATATAGATTTTGTCCTGTCCTGAATCTTCAATTCCTCTAGCTCAGTCCTGTTCTTACTGTTTAAGAAGGTAATCAGCCTTTGTGCCTGTGCTGGTTTTCCTGCTAATTCCTCTGTAGACTTTTGTATTTTATTTTGAGCTACTACAAGGAGGTCCCTTTGTTCATAAATTATCTGAATTGATGGCCATTGAAGATGTATGGCCTCATTGATGTTGGTCCATAAATGATTTCTTATGTGAGAAATCTGTGTGGTAAAGCTCAAATCCTTTTGAAGATTTTTTACTTGCTCTTCAAGTCTTTTTTCTTTTTGTTCATAATTATTTTCATTAATCAATGTTGTTTTATTAGATGCCTCCATAATCTAAATCTTCTTCTTAAAACTGTTGATTTCATTGGTTTTCAATGTCATTTCTTCTATTGCTTTAATAATTTTCCCTGCGTCATTTGTATGTTGCACCTGTAATGTTGAGGATTCTGTTTGGGAAGTAGTAGCTGATTGTACTGACACTGCAGTTTCCAGTGGCTCTTTGGGTGCTAATTTCTCTCCCAATGTATAAGGAACAATAGTTGTAATAATAGGAATAATTGTGGGAATGGTGGAAGCATCTGTTTCCTTCACAATTTCCTTTCCTTTCATCAGTACATCTAATTGGCTTTCCATGTCTTTGATCTGGGAAATAAGATTTACAATTAACTGCACCGTGTCTTCTTTCTCTTTTTGTTCTTGAAGTATTTCTTTGCTTTGTGGGTGCTCACTTTGAGGAAGTTTTAATTGTTTCCTCAAAGCAGCAATGTCATCATTTTTCTTTTTTATTAATACTTCTGCAGCTTGTACATTAGATGGATAAACTCCTATTTGTAGAATCAAATCTTCTAATGCTTTGATTCTAAGATCTTTTGCATATAAGTATCCTTTATCAAGCTTCATCTGATCTTGCAAGTTGATAATAGTATTTTTCAAATTGGTTACACTCATGGATTTTGTTACCACAGTGGAATATAGCATCTCTGAGCTATGCCTATGGAACTCTATCTAATCCAATTCATGTACCTTTTCAATATTTACTTCGAATTCATTCTTCTTATAATCGGCCACTGTTTTAGGAGTTGAAGTAGTAGGTTGTAAATAGGACATGATCATTTTATTTGAAGAATAATCAAATGCTGAAAGCAATCTATCCTGATTTCCTGGCTTCTGCTTGAGGAATTGAGAATAAATCTCACTTTTAATTTCCTCATTCCTTTGTTTAATCTGTTTGTATCTTTCCTTGATATCCAAATCCTTCTCTTCAGCTGTTTGAGAAGAAGAAGTTTCCATATTCACCTGTTTTTCAATCAGTTGGGTCTCTTTTCCTTTGGAGGCTACCTGTTCTCTTTCAATTTCTGTCAATGTCTCATTTATTATTATTGTGGCTTCTTGATTTGTTGACTGGTCTTTATTCATTTCCTGATCATTGGTATCATCTATTTCAATGGCCTTTTCCTTTTCAGTACTAATAATTTTGGCCCTTTTATTGTAAATTAACTTGAACTTATTATCAGTAATAGTTTGAGCTGAATAACCTTCATCATCCCTTGATCTTTTGTTTGAAACTTCTGCTTGCTTGGTAACTATCATAGCCTGTGATTTGTTTGATTTTTTTACCATATTTGTATTGGAAGTAGGGTCTACCAATGTTTTTTCCACCCATTCTATCTGACTGGAAAACTTATCAATATCTGGCTTTGACTCATGTATAAAAGGAGGCAGCTTATTTTTAATCCTTATACTGTTCAAAAGACCTTGGGGGTCATAATTCCAAGGAAAAATCACTTGGTTTTTCAATTCTAACAATCTGTTTTGTATCTCTTTCTCAACATCCCTATTATTTACTATGAATGGGCCAATCTGATTTTTTAGCTTAAACTGTGTCTTCTTTTTGGATGCCAAAAAATGGATAGCATCAACATTCAATACCTGTCTTAAATACTCCAGAGCAAAGACTCTAATAATCAAAAATTTAGGCAACTTATATGGAAGCAAATTGGATCCAAATATTCTTAACGCAGTGTGCTTCTCATATAATTACCAATCTCCTGTTTTACATTCTTCTGACGGTTGTAATATTATTTTCATCTCTTCACTTACTCTTGTTTGTTCTTATTTTTGTAGCAAGCTCATAGCTGGTCTGATAAATAACTCTGTGAAATCTGTATAACTGTATTCATTTCCTTCCTTTCTTAACAATGATGTCCAAAATACAACTGATAGAGGTTGGCCCTCTACATTCATTTTCTGCAATGTTATAGGGAAGTGATATGCTTGTGAAAATAGGAACAAATGGAATAAATATGAAGAATACCTAAATACCCCTTCAATGGGTAATTTAGTCAATTGGTGGTGTATGGAATCAGCAATGAATCTGGAAAAATCAAAGACCATAGCAGGAGGCTCTCCAGGGGATAGAGTGGATAAAAATCCAAGGATAGACTCATCAGTAAATTCATCAATAAAATATCCTAAGATGAAGGACGGCATTGAAATAATATGTCTAGAACCCTCTAGGAACTTGGAAATGGAATATGGAGGATTCAACTTTGGGATCTCCACATGGCTGGGCATGAAATTCTGGAAAACCATGAATCTTTTAGGGAAATCTATCCCTAAATATAATTGATTCAGGGCTTCAATGGATAATGGGACTGCCCTAAGGTCAAATTGTAACTGCAACATTTTATTGATTGACTCAGCAGTGATAGAAAAGAGGGTTTCCCTGTCATTATTTACAATGGACCTTTGATCTGGGATATAATATTGTTGGCATAGTCTTACCAAATCTTGACCAGGATGTGTCACTGGGACAATATATTTAGGCAAGTTTGTATCCCAGAGAGGCATTTCTTCCTTGTCTAAAAACTTCTCATGACACCAATTATGTACTTCTAATAGATTGAATTCTACTAGAGGTTCAACAATTTTATAATCCAAGTCAACTAGAGGGGTAATTTCTTCATTGGATATTGGAGGATGAAGAGGATTTACAGTGCCAGTGGCCTTAGTAGAAATAACAGGAGTGGACTTTGGAACTTTTACTGTATCATTTTTAGGCGGTTTTGACCCTCCAGGATTCACAAGCTTTGATTCTCTAGCCTTAGGTGTCCACTATTTCTTGGTCATTTTGAATGAACTATAGCAATCTTATACAGTTTGCTATAGTTTGTTTTTCTTCAAGAGAGGGTAATTGAGCAATTTGTAAGAAAAATATGAGAGCAAATGGGCAATTCAGTGCTTCAATTGGGGTTTTTAGGACACAAGAAACAGTGTAAGATGGAAAACACAGGTTTTCTAAATGACTAGGACTGAAAAAGAAAAAAAAAAAAAAAAAAGGGAGGGGTTTTAAGGTTTTCCACAAGTTTTAAAACCTTTTAAACTTTGGAATTTTCCTTTCAGGGTTCTTTGACTCAGAAATTGGCTTTAAAACTGAGCTTTCCGCAAATGGAAATTTGTGAGAAATATTTGCGAGGGTTTACCCTCTTTTTCAAGGTTTTGGACACACTAGGATTGGCAATTCAATTCTTATCTTAATTCATTTGATTGGTGGTTCAAATCATGAATTTTGCAGGTCGAATTCAGAAAAATACCTGATTTATAGGTGTCTTGATAGCCGAAAAGAGTTTCTGGTAGTATCTTTGGCTTTAAACTAGATTTTTGATGCAGAGGAAGCCTTCAATGTCCTCGGATATGAAAACAATGGTTAAATCCAGCTTTGGGGAAAGAAATTGGTCACACGGGGGCTTAGGACTCTTTACACAGTCGGGCGGAGTTTTCTTACCAGTCGGGAATGCATATAAAAATGATTTATTTCAATAGTTTAACCTTTTCAATATAAACCATTATATGTAGCATTTATTAGAGGTCCATTCAAAGGCGGGAGGCGGATTTGTTTTTGAATCCGAAAACAACTGGTGGGTTTCGCGTTGGATTTACATGGTAATTGGTTTCAAGCATTTCAAACGCGATCAAATAATTTTCAGCCACGTAGCATCGAGTGGTATTTCAAAATGACTTTTATCGCGTGAATTTGATCAAACATTGAACGATCAATTTCGGAGCGCGAAACTGAACGCGCATCGTTGGATTTGTTTTAATCAAGCGAATGGTTAGGATTAAGTTAAGAGTTGCGGTGGAAATATGGGTGGGATCGGGTAGTTTATATGAGTCGGGTGATGATATATGTATATATAAAAATTTGCATAGATGTGGTTATAACCAAAGTTTTACAAATGGGAAGATTATATGGATGCGGGGTCTTGATAATGGGTTATATATATAGACTAGCTTATGTATGTATAAGGTAAATGCATGAGGCAGGTTAACAAGATTTAACCGGGGTATAGCATGAGGCTATTTACATGGTGGATTATACATACGGGAAGGCTTTAAGTATTGTCAGGATAAAATACCATAGGAAATCTGATCCCGATGATACCTTGGGTTAAAGCATGGAAAGGTAAATATATTTACAAAGGTATGGGGGTTCTAAATTTTAGCTTAGATTAAACTTTAGAAAAAACTCGGGGAATATTTTTTGATTTAAACATATTTAAAACATGTTTAAAGTTTTTTGTATTTTATTTTTATTATATAGTAATAGACTAATGTAAGTGTCTTTTTACTATATGGGGCGGGAATATTTAAATATGGTTAGTTTTAGACCAAAGGGGGGTGTTTTTTGGGTTTTTAATTTAACATGTGGGTAATTAACTTTGGTCTAAAATCTTATAATAGTGGGCTTTTGGGAATATTAAAATACAAGGAGTTATAATAATAGGATGAGGTTATGTTTATAAGGAATTAATAAAATAAGTTAGAGGTTAATATGACTTAGGAAAATGAAAACACCAAAATATATTCATATAACTAAGTAAAGGGAAGATGTAAAAAGGCAAAGCTTTATCATTTGTAATTTGACCACTTTCACTTAGAATATAATATTTTTGGAGGGCTTTTATGCTTTTATGAATGAAGGAAATTAGTCAAAGGGGATTTTGTTTTTTCATTAAGTAAAAAAGGTCTTTACTTGTGAACTTTGAAGTGAAAATAGATGAATGTAGGGATAAATGATGACAATTAGGGATTAGCATAGAAATTCAACATTTTTAACTTAACAGTCATTGAGCCTTGAGTCTGGTCCTAACAAAAGTCATAGAAATGCTCTGAGCCTCTTTGACTGAAAGTCTAGAATGCAACATAACTATAGGGGAGGGTAAATTAGTGATTTTTTCCCGGTGATGAATATTTATAAGCTTCTTCCCACTTCTTTCTACCTACCCAACTTTTAATCTAACATTTTTTCTTCCATTTTGTAGGTGCATTTGAGCTAGAAATCTTGAACATTTTATTTTTTTGAAAGCAGTAAAACTATATAAATCTACCTTATATCATCCGAAGGCTCAGATTAAACTTATGAGCACCTCTTTATTCTCTACCTATCTACTAATTAGTAAGGATTAAACTGTCTGACTAATTTTTATTCACTATTCTACAACATTAAAATTGAAACATGACAAGTCAAGATTAAGTAGTTCAACTCATCATGGATTATGGAATTTATTGACACTCTGCCATAATCATCAGTAAAATTAGTGGCATTTGGACTTGCTCACTTTCATGTTTTATTTCTTTTTTTTGGGCATATTATTTTTTCTAAGTCCTTTGATCTTTCTTTTAGGACTTTTACCCTCTTTTTGCTTTTCTATTATTTTTATTTTTTTTTACAAATATGGGAAAACAACTTGCAAAAAGAAAATTATGTACATATTTACAAGACTATCATAAGTCAATTCCAAATTATAATTCCTATACTTATAGGACACTAACAAGGTAAACCATTTATGTTGAAATATTTTATGCATGTTCCAAGTCTGAATAAGAACTTGGTCTCAATCGCGATGTTGGAGGATAGAGGTTATGACATTGTTTTCAGCGAGGGAAAAGCTTTCTTGTGACATAAAACAATGGGTCAAACAAAGAGGATAGGGATTCGATTCAATAATCTCTACAAGCTCGAGGTATATGGTTGCGTTGCAATGGTGGGCAAAGAAGAAGAAGTGGTGAGTCGGGATGACGGCGAATTATGGCACAGGAGATTGGGCCATATTCACCATGGCGCCCTGAATATTTTGCAGCGGATTTATACTAGACTTCCCAAGGGTACACTTGCATAGATAGATCAGTGCAAGGGATGTACTATGGGTAAGTTTGTGAATACCACCTTTCATGAAAAGGAGAACTGTGCCTCGGTGATTCCTGAGAGAATTCACACGGATGTGTGTGGACCATTCTCAGTTGCTTCAACAGAAAAACACAGGTATTATTTTATTTTTGTGGATGAATATTCTCGTAGATGTTGGATCTTCTTCATGCAGAAGAAGGATCAAACATTCTCAAAGTTTTGTGAGTTTAAATCATTGGTGGAGAAGAAGTCGGGGAAGCAAGTGAAGGCTCTGCGAAGCGATAATGGTGGTGAATATATCTCAAATGAATTCAAAGACTTCTGTAGCAAAGAAGGAATTCGGAGAGAACTCATAACACCTCATAAACCACATCAGAATGGGGTCACAGAGAGGAAGAACAAAATGATCATGGGTGTTGTATGAGCTATGTTGCATGATCAGGGCCTACCAATGCACTTATGGGCGGAAGCATGCAACACTGCGGTTTATGTGAAAAATCATTGTCCTCATAGAGTACTTGGCATGAGTACACCTAAAGAAGATTTTATTAGTAATAAGCCAGATGTTTCTCATTTAAATATTTTTGGCTCATCTATTTATGTTCATGTGACCAACAATTCCAGGAAGAAGCTGGAGCCGACTACAGAAGTTGGGATATTTGTGGGGTACAAAGAAACACCCCATAATTATCGTTTGTATTTTCCAAACAGTTGGATGACTGTGGTGTGACGGGATATAAAATTCAATGAGGAGAAGGCCGTGAAGTTGTCGCTTGAGAGGGAGCTACACTTGCATGCAAAGGAGGAACTTCTGGTTCCCAAAGATGAGCCTCAATATGTGGATCAGCCATAGGAGGAGGATCATGGAGTGGAGGAGTCCACTCACGCAGAGCCAAACATCAGAACTGGCAGAAGGCATACCACAGAAGCTGAGGTTGAAGCTTGATGCGGAACAGAATGTAGGAGTCCCTACTTCACAACACAGAGAGAGACAATCACCTGGCCGATATACTGGATACATGGCTCTCATGAGAAAGTGTATCGTGACAGAGTAATCTTCCTTTGAAGAAGCAGTGCAGAAGCCCACGTGGGTAGATGCCATGGTTGAGGAGTATGACTCCATTGTCAGAAACAGTGCTTGGGAGATTGTTCCAAGGTCGATTGGTAAATCAGTGGTAGGTTCAAGATGGATCTACAAGGTAAAGCAAGTTGTTGATGGGAGCGTTGAGAAGTATAAGGCAATATTTGTTGCCTGGGGCTTCTCAAATATTGAGGGGATTGATTATGAATAAACCTTTGCACCTATCCCATGGTAGTCTTCCATAAGGACCATCCTTCCTCTCTCAACGCAGACAGGTTGGCACATTTATCATATGGATGTGAAGATTTCGTTCCTTAATAGGATCATTGAGGAAGAAGTGTACATTAAGTATCCCAAAGGATTTGAGATCTTCAGCAGCGAGTTGCATGTGTGCAGGCTCAAAAGAGCGATGTATGGGCTGAAGCAAGTACCCTGTGCTTGGTACACACGGATCGGAAGCTATTTCACTGGACTTGGCTTCGCCAAGAGTGAAGCGGATGCAAACCTATACCAAATTGTGGTGGAGGGTAAGCTTTTAATCATTGTTATTTATGTTGATGATTTAATACTGACTCGTGATAAGCAGTTGATACACTCATGAAAGGAGGACCTTGCAAAGGAGTTCAATATGAAGGATATGGATCTCCTTCATTATTTCCTTGGATTAGAAATATGGCAGTGAGAAGGTGAACTGTTTGTTTCTCAAGGCAAGTATGCTTGGGAGATACTCGGTAAGTTTCACATGGAGGACTGCAAACCCATGGATACTCCTCTTCCAGGAAACTGGAGGAAAGAGGATGCTACATCGGCAGAGGTAGTGGATGCTACTGTCTATCGACAGTTGGTGGGTTTGCTCATGTATTTAATTAATACAAGATCGTACATATGCTATGCGGAGAGCCAGCTTAGTCAAGCGATGGTTAAGCCTACCAAGCACTTTTCGAAGGCAGGAAAGCATGTCCTGAGATATCTTAGGGGCACATCTGAGTATGGATTATGGTACAGACAGACAGATGAGGTGAAGTTGCATGGCTTCACAGAAGAAAATTCGGCAGGCAGCCCAACAGACAAAAAGAGCACATTAGGAGGGGTTTTCAATATCGAATCTACAGTTGTTTCTTGGTACAGCAGGAAACAAATATTTGTGGCACTCAGTTCAGTGGAAGTGGAATACATGGCAACAAATCAAGCTGCATGTGAGGTTATCTGGATGAGGAAGGTCCTAGTCGATTTGTTCGGTTCTCATTTAGATCCTATAGTGATTCATTCTGATAATCAAAGTTGCATTAAACTCTTGATTAATCCTATGTCTCATGATATATCTAAGAATATAGATATCGAGTATCATCATATCAGAGATTGTGTGTAGTGGAAGATCATGTTGCTTAAGTACATTCCTACGTAAGATCAGGATGCAGATATTCTGAAGAAGATGCTCACCAGGAGAAAATTCGAATACCATAGGGACAGGATCGGGCTGAAGGATAATCCCTATCGTGTTGAGAAGGAGTGTTGAGATTCAACAAGATGATGAGCCTAGTGAAAATTAAGCACCTTCACTAGGTGGGGCCCGCAGGCTATTTTTAGGTATTTGTCTATTTTTAGAATGGTGAGCATATTCTAAAATTAGTAGGATGTTGATTCTAGATGGTTGATAAAATTATATCTTTGGATGAATTTCTATTTTTAGAAGATGGGCGAAGACTATTTATAGATCTCTAATCTAAAAATAGAATGCATATCGATTATTATTAGCCCTTAATAATAATTAGACAATAAATAGTAACTTATTCTCTTGGAGCACTTTATTTCAGTGAACAGATGTGGCACATCAGTGGGTTGAAGGAATTACGCAATTCCTAGGGTGGTTGGTGACTCATGCATGGAGTACTTCATTATAACTGATATTGGCAAGTTGTAACATAGTTGGAAGAGTAGTTATGTGAGTTGTTATTTAGTTTAACTCAGTTAAGTGAGTTAAACTTAGTTGTGCTACTTGTAACTAAAGATACACTAGTGAAAGATGAGTGAATTAATTATTTAATTAATTCACAAGTAGTGTCTTACTTGCAACTGAACAAATACAATAGTTAACTACTTGCATGTCAAATCTAGTGGAGACCCAGTGGAGAGATAGGTGAAAGGGTGAGATGGACTATCATTTGTGACTATAGTGATGCATTAAATGCATATACACTGACATTGGAGATGCCAATGAGGATTGTGCAGTGCAAGTAAGGCAAGATCGAATTCATTCAAGGATCTTCTTCAGCAGGGATTGCGTAGTGGAGGTAGGTTGTTAGGAGGCAAGAAATTGGTGCATAGATATGCAAATTTCTACACAACAGTGTGTGACGATTGTATATTGTACTGAGAGCTCTATGAGCTGAGATTTGTATGAGATTGTTACATGTTCCATTGATATACATAACATATGATAGTTGGGTTTTTTAGTTTTAATCTTTCCCAGTAAAACATCTTGTTATGTGCAATTGATTTTGCTTCATATGTGTTTTGCAATTGGCGATTTAATTTCCACAAAGAATTAAGTGGAAGGATTTTGTATTCAACATAAGATTAATTTGTTAGATTACGAGAATCCGTAAATACATTGTTGTGTTTATAAATTTCTACATAATATTGGCCAAAAAAGTCAGATTGAAAACGTGGTGGTGGTCGAAGATTCTTTGATTGTCATCCAGCACCTGGTGAGGGGTCCTTATCCACAATGGACTCTCAACAACTTCAATTATACTTCATCATGGTATTATTCGAATAGAAAAAAGGTGCGAGGAGTGGGGTTAAGACCACATTGTTCATTGTGGCCTCCCCCTCCTATTCTTTCACTTGCAAAGGAGTGTGTTAACGCCCGCAGGTATACTCAAATTTAATGTTTGTTCGTGGTGGAAGGTTGGCAGATGTTTTAGTTAAGTTTCACCCTCGCATTTATAATGTACTATGCATGCTCCAGGCTCACTGAAAGTGATCCAGGTGGATATTGGTGGCCACCCGCCTATTCCACTCGGACCCCGACCATTGTATCTTTCAGTTTTTCAGCGTCCTTAATTGTAGCATAGTTTACTATTTTTGACAGTTTTCAGGTCTTGAACTTTCAAAGCCATTTTAAGGCCCCAAATGACGTTTTTTTGGAAAAATCAGGGTAAACTAAACTCTTTGACAGATGTTTTCCACTCAAAATTTTTAGTCCTCAGATATATATTTCTAACGAGGTATTGTGCGTGTCAAACAAAGATAGTATGCCAATGTTATGACCCCGGGAAGTTGATGTACCAATTTACCCAAACGAGGCCCATAGTTTTGGCACTTCATCTCCTAGGGTTAGGTTTTTGAATGTCTATCGTTTTCCATTATTTCTCAATAATAAATAGTTCTGCGAGTCTCGTTGTAACACAGTTCAGAGGCATGTATCCGCCACATCTCTTCTCAGAGATAAGCTACCATCGCTCGAGCTAGTTTATTTCCATTTTGTCTATAAGCATATTTCAGTTCTTTGATATAGTGAAATGAAGTGTTATTTATGTTGCATCTCTGTATTTATGGTTATATTTGTGTTCTATTGCGTTCATGTCTAAGTTCAGATCAGTGGTATCAGAGCGGTCTTATCTTTAGATGTTTTTCTTTGCATGTCCCTAACGAGGTCAAGGTATAAGGAGTTAGGGATCGAACTGGTTGACCTTTGCAAGACCAACCTCACAAACCCTGACAGCCTCCCATGGTGGAAGAAAAGAAAGATGAGGGAGCAAGAGATCCTTTCAAAATATTGCCCGAAGAAGCCTTCGAGCGACAGAGGAACACGAGGATGGACAACTTTGCCCAAATCCTTCGACAAATGCCCATAGGCGACACATCTTCATTCGGTATTCACTCTAGAGTTGCTACTCCCTTCAAGGTACAAGTCAACTTTGACATTCTCATATTTTAAGGCCTGATAGATGCAGACGTTGTAGATAGATGGTTAAATATGTTGGAAGGATATTTTTTAGTTCATGATTTTTCCAATAGGGAAATATTACTTTTGTGCTCCTCAAAGTCACCCCCATGTCAAGGACTGGTGGGAAACCTACTGTGAACAGAGGGATGAGAGAGAACCCTCACTGTTTTCAGCAGAACCCACTTGGAATTATTTCTGAGATGTCATCGAGGAACAATATTACCCTCTGGGGAGCTATGAGGACAAGTACATACAATGGACTATGTACGGCAGAAAAGGGATCAATATGTGCATGAGCTTACAAATCTATTCCATACCTTGTGCACAAGTTTGGTATAAAATATTCGGAGAAACATCTCGTGCTTAAGTACTGCAGTTGTTTGCATAGATACATTCAGGAGGAAATGGAGTTCCTCAACATCTACTTGCTTGTTGCATACCAATATGCTACCAAGATCGAGAAAAAATTTAAACAGAAGAAGTGAGATTTTGGATCTGTGAATCTGCGGCAAGGGAAAGGCGGCCCCAAACCGAAGAAAAAAGGGCAAATCCAAGGCGAGGCGACCCAGGACAACCCACCGAATCTGCAAGAAAATAAAAACACTAGGAAGACAAAGAAGGACACTTGAAAGTGGTGTGAGTTCCATAAGAACCCCACTCACAACACAAGTGAGTGTCAGGCCAAACAGTCACTGGTGACTGAGCTAAAGGCTTCTGAATCAAATGCATGCTCCGAATCTGAGTCAAAACCCAACAAGGGGAATGACAAAGGTGTTGAAAAGTGTAACGAGGTTCGATATTCATAATTATTTGTAATTATGACTTTATGTAATGAAGAAGATGAAGAAAAATAAAATGTATTATGTTACTTACTTCGTGGGTTTCATGAGAAAGAATTTTTTATTATAGGTCAAAGACTTATTCTTGATGTCTTTAGGAATTTGTCATATTTTCATAAAGAAAATGAGAGTCATGTAAATAAACTCATGTTATACGTGTAAAAGACAAATCATCTATGTAAAATTTGCACTCCAAGATATTGTCACTATGGCTCTCTGCATCGGCTTAAATATTGATGGATTACTCCTTGGAAGAGGTCGACCTCACTATAGATCATGTCGGCCCAAATGGAGAATAGCATTCACTATATAAAGGTGACTTGACCTCATTGTAACCTCATCAACTTCAGATCTGTCTAAAATAGGAAGTGTGGATTGCAGTGCGTGAAGAGTAAGGGTAATAGAGTGAAGAAGGAAGGCTACAAGGTGTGCGAGGTAAGAAAAGTTTGCGTAAGGGTCTCTCTCTGTTTCGGTACAAAAACTACACCTATACCTCTTCTATATCGGCAAATATTGAGGGCTACTTCAGTACATATTCAATTTGGTCTTGAGCCATCGAAAAGGGTAGAAGGGTGCTAGAAGGAGACCAAAGAAGAAGACTCTCGGAGGCCAAAGGGAGGAGGCATCTTGTCAAGGGCTGCGAATTAGAGACCGAGCTTCTCGAGGTGGTAGTGCAAGACAGTGCAAGAAAGACAAGAAGAGCAATAGATAGTGAAAAGTGTCTTGCAGGAATACTTTTGTCTAGTGTCTTTGTCAAGGGTCTTGGTATTTGTCAACTGAAGCATCTATAAGAGGATATTTGCGGGTTTTCCCTTCAAGAGGAGGGGTTTTGGCGCTAGCTTGCAACCTACATATTGTGTTATTGTTCTTATTGTTTTGGTAACTATTTGATGTATTGTTCATCGTAATAATAAGAAACAAAGAAAAATAATATAAAGAATAACACAAGCAGTTATCAAGTAAGAGAATTGAATTAATCATTGCCCTATTAAATTCTCAAGAAAGGAAATTAGATTATTGATGCAGATCCCAATGCCACTATTTCCACCACCAAGATCTAGAAGGACGAGACCGAAGATCTAGAGAAGGGAGAGTTCCCCTTCCACTCCCATATGTGGGTGAAGGGTTCTCCGCTGCAGTTCATTTTCGACAGCGGAAACCAAAATAACCTCATTTCAGCAGAAGTCATGAAGCGGCTGGGCCTATTGACCGTAGCACACCTGTAGTCGTACACCATCGGGTGGCTTCACCAAGCACAAGATCTTCACGTCAGCCAACAGTGTCGTCTTCCATACAGCATCAATCCATTCACAAATGGCATATTATATGATGTTTCTCCTCTTGAAGTTTGTGATGTATTATTAGGCCAACCATACTTGTGGAAGTGTCATGTCGTGTATGAGTCTAGGCCTCGCACTACTATTATTACTTTGGTAAATAATTTGTACAAGATACTGGAGTAGCACTACCTATCGCCATCTCTTTGATCACTGTGAAGCAATGCAGTGAGTTCATTTCCCAGACCGTGAATTTTTTTTTCCTTATGATTCGCCCTCAAAGCAAGAAGAACATTGTGGCCACGACCTCCAAACAGGGCTCCTCCGCATGGCAGCAACAGATGGAAAAGGTCATGAAGTACAGGGACACCTTCACCTCACCCACACGGGCACCTCTACAGTGTCAGGTCAAGCATTGATCTAACCCCATCTGTGTCGTTTCCCAGTGAACTGATCTATCAACACTGTGTTCTGGAAAACGATGAAATCTAGAGGCAGATTCAAGAGTTGTTGCAGAAATGGCACATCGAGCCAAGTTCATCACCCTACGGGAGCCTGATCGTTTTGGTACAGAAGAAGGACGAGACTTTGAGACTCTGTATTGACTATCAAGCGCTAAACAAGATCATTGTCCGGAATAAGTATCCAATCCCATGGATTGAGGACCTTTTGGACCAGCTCAAGGGGGCCAAGTATTTCAGGAATATTGACTTGAATTTCAAGTATCACCAGGTACCAATCGAACCCTCCGATATGTGGAAGATTTCCTTCAAATCCAAGGAGGGGCTTTTCGAATGGTTGGTCATGCCTTTCGGGTTGACGAATGCCCCGCAACCTTCATGAGGTTGATGGTTGACATCTTGTGACCCTTCACCAACTCATTCATGGTGGTGTATTTGGATGACATCTCGATCTTCATTCAAAGTTAGGAAGAGAACCTCTGCGATATTCGACAAGTCCTCCAAACTCTGCAACAACACAAGTCATTCGGGATTGGCCAACTACAACCACTTTAACAGAGCTCTGTAGCTTTCTAGGTCTTGAAAATTTCTACCACGGGTTCATGTTGGGGTTCTCTCATATCACTTGGTATTTGAGTCAAGTCACCAAGGGTAGAGCGAAATAAAATTATTTTGGTACGAATCCAAAAAAATGTGTTTCCAAGTTGAAGCATCGCCTCTGCTCTACACTAGTACCCACATTACCAGACTTGCAGCAACCATTTGAGATCAAGACATATTCTTCTAACTATGCTATTGGTAGTTCTTACTCAGCAGGGGCATCCAGTGGCATATGATAGTGAAACACTTTCAAACACAGTTTAAAAGTATACCACCTATGAAAAAGAGATGTATTTCATTGTGCAAGTCTGCTGACAATGGAAAGATTATGTTCTGGGAAGGAAACGATCATCCACACACCCTTGCAGTTCATATAAACACAATGGAAGTTGAAGAACGATCGCCATCAGAAATAGTCCACATACCTACAACAGTTCCACTTGAACATTAATTACAAGAAGGACATCACCAATAATGTTGCAGGCTGCCTCATCAGACCACCGATCATGGTTCTGACCAATGTGCTCGACTCTTGTGGGCACAAGACTTCAGAGTGGCCACATTTGTACAAGAGAAATCCAGAATTCGCTAACACATACCAGACACTCCTGGAAGGCAAGAAAGTTCCAAATTTTCACCTCCATGATACACTGTTATGTCACGTAGGACACCTTTGTGTTCCTTCATACGTGCGTTCCAAGATGATTTTGGAGTCGCACTACAATTGAGTTTTTGGACACTTCGAAGTAGAGAAAACAGTGGCAGTGCTACATAAGTATTTTTATTGGTCGAACCTTCGACGAGATGTTGGGAAGTATATCAGATATTTCACTGCTTGTGCCATTACCAAATTGACCATCAAGCAAGGCCTATATACTCCTCTTCCTACTCCTATTCAACCTTGGGAATCCATTTCCATGGATTACATGTCGGGCCTTCCTTCTACCAAGCATGGCAACAACTACGTTTTTTGGTCGTCGAAAGATTCTCTAAGATGTCCATTATGGTGGCCTACAAGAAGAGTATCACAACAGAAGCCACTGCTAAGCTTTTCTTTGAACGAGTGTGGGTACACTTTTGGATCCCAAAGTCCATTACCTCAAATCTAGACATCAAGTTCCTAAGTGCATTTTGGTTAAGTCTCTGGTTGATGCTGGATACTAAGCTCACTAAGTCCACAGCTTTCCACCCCCAAAATGATGGTCAAACAGAGGTCGTCAACAGGATGATTGAACCATTCTGCACATGTACAACTTGAAGCATCCTTGCACATGGGATGAAAGCCTCCCCTATGTCCAGCACAGCTACAACAGAGCTCTACATAGCTCAACTGGCCACAACCCCTTTCAGGTGGGGTTGGTATTCCAGCCACAATGTCCCATCGATGTGGCCATACCATTTTCAGCCACTCAGAAAGTGTGGCCCATGTTCAATGTTAGAATATTATATATTACAGAGCAATGCAACACATAAAATATGCGGAAAACGCAAGCATAGAAAACACATAAAACCAGAGAGACACAAATATACGTGGTTCACCTAGTTTGGGTTATGTCCACCCCAAACATCCAGTCCTTCCTTTCTATTATCCAGCAAAATGAAGACACAACTTACAACAAATCCGTTGTAATATCCTCTCTTCTCTCTCATAGTCTCTCTCTCAGTTTCTCGCTCTGAGAATACACATACAATACACAGCTGCAATACAATACCCTCATACATAGCGAGAGGTTTCCTTCTAGGGAAAAAAACCCTAAACTAAACATAACTTCTACCATCAGATCATCCCCCTAATGAATGGCCCAGATTGACTAGAAATTACTATACTTTTACAAGGAAATTTTACATATGTTTTTAGCTTCGGGGGCGCTACCCCCAAAACCCCCCACCAGGGGGGGCTCCATAAAGTCGCAGTCGCCCCCCCCCCCCCCCTAGACCCCCCAGGCAATGTTTAATTCTTAAGGTACAGGGTTCCAACGCTGTGATACAAAATAAATAAGATAATCAGGCTCCACACCCAACAATCGCCCACTTGGAGACTTATTGTAGCAACTCCATCACTACTTCATTTGCTGGACAATGACTCCATTTTGGACCTGGTTGTTTCTCATCTTCATCATCATCCTTGAAGACCAATTGAAACTGAGCATAATCTCAATTTCTCCCTGTTACGACTTTTGTTAGCATATCTGTAGGATTCTGGCTAGTGTGTATCTTTTCTAGCTTCAACTGTCCATCTTCCAATACTGACTGTATGAAATGGTACTTGAGCTGTATGTGTTTAGTCCTGGAATGAAATGTTGAGTTCTTTGCTTCTTACCCAATTCATCCATAAAAATTTGTAACCAAATAATTTCTTTACTAGCCTCTGTAGCAGCAACATACTCTGCTTTTGTTGTTGAAAGTGCAACAACACTTTGGATTTTTGAAACCCAACTGACAGTTGTTCCACCTACAGAAAATACATATCCTGTAGTGCTCCTCCTGTTATCTCTATCACCTGCCATATCTGCATCAACATATCCCTGTAGAGCAACGTTTGAACCACCAAAACATAATGCTTGAATTGTGGTACCTCTCAAATATCTGAGAATCCATTTCACTGCCATCCAATGTTCTTTTCCTGGATTGTTCATGTACCTGCTTACAACTCCCACTGCATGTGCAATATCAGGCCTTGTGTAAACCATTTCATACATTAAGCTTTCTACTGTTGATTCATATGGAACTTTAGATATATAATCCATTTCTTCTTGGATCTTGGGGCACATCTCCTTACTAAGTTTGAAATGGCTAGCAAAAGGTGTACTAACTGGTTTTTCATTCTGCATATTAAATATTTTCAACACCTTTTGTATGTACTCATTCTGAGACAGTGTTAATTTGTGATTTTTCCTGTCTCTATTTATTCTCATACCAAGGATTTGTTTTGCATCTCCCAAATCCTTCATTGCAAATGAATTTGCCAATTTTATTTTGAGCACATTTATTTTCTGCATGTTAGACCCTGCAACAAGCATGTCATCTACATACAATAACAATATAATATAGCTTCCATCATTTTGTTTTTTCAGATAAACACAATGATCAGAGTGACATCTAGTATAACCTTGTTCAGACATAAACTTGTCAAATTTTAGATACCACTGCCTTGCAGCTTGAATTAAGCCATACAAGCTCTTCTTTAGCCTGCACACTAATTTTTCTTTCCCTTTGACCTCATATCCTTCCGATTGCTCCATATAGATCTCTTCCTCCAAATCTCCATGGAGAAATGTTGTCTTTACATCTAACTATTCAATATGTAAACCTTATGCTGCTACAAGACTTAAAATAGTTTTGATTGAAGTCATCTTAACAACAGAAGAAAATATTTCATCAAAATCAATACCTTTCTTTTGTGCAAACCCCTTCACCACAATTCTATATTTGTACCTTTGTTTTCCTCCATCTTCTTCCTTCATCCTGTAAACCCATTTATTCTACAGTGTAGTTTTACGTGCAGGCAACCTAACTAATTCCCAAGTCTGGTTATGCATTAGGGAGTCCATCTCTTCTTCCATGGCTAGCTCCCACTTCTTTAAGTTTCAACCCGCATTGCTTCTTCATAACATTCAGGTTCACCAAAATCAGTCAACAATCAATAATATAATGAAGGAGAGTATCGTTCAGGGGGTCTACTTATCCTGGTAGATCTTCTGACACCACTTTCAGGTGTTTGAGGTGCATGTTGTTGTTGTGGTGGTTGTTGTTGTTCTAGCTGTTAATTATTATTATTTTCAGGCACCTTTACTTTTTCTGTGATCTCAACAAGAACTGTGTATTATTTTTTTTCTTATTCATGTTTCTTTTCTTGCAACTGATTCTTATATAGGACCTTTTCATTGAATATTACATCTCTGCTCCTAATGATTTTGTGATTTTCATAATCATATAAGTGATAACAAAAATCATTAACACCATATCCAATAAATGTACATTTCTTTGATTTTGCCTCAAGCTTTGTTCTATTTCCTTTATTAATATGGACAAAGGCCTCACAACCAAAGGGCTTTAAAAAAGAGTAGTTTACCTTTTTACCTGTCCATGCTTCCTCTGTAATACCACCATCCAAGGAACTTAAAGCATTAACGGAGTTAGAAATACCATTGCATAAATACAATGTACCAACCTTTTCGCTTTTTTATATTACCAAGGCTCCTTTGGTGACCTTCCAAGTTTTATCTATGAAAGTTGTCACACAGCCTTCACCGCCTAACTGCCCTGTTGAAATCAGATTTTTCTTCAAATCTGGAACATGCCTTACCTCCTTTAATAGCCATTGGTTTTCATTTTGTTGTTTTATAAGAACTTTACCCATTCCAACAATTTCACACAGTTTATCATCACCCAAATGAACTTGTCCAAAATCTCCTTGAACATAGTCATGAAAATATTTCTTATCAGGTGTGGCATGGAATGAGGCCCCTGAATCTACCACCCAGGAATCAGTAACATTTTTGAAAGAAAGAATCAAAGCATCTTGTAACACATCACCTGTCACATTTGCTTCATTATTGTTTTCTTGATCTGCGTCTCCTTATTTTCCCTTCCGAGATATACAGTCTTTCTTCAGGTGTCCTTTCTTTCTGCATTTCCAGCACACTATCACCGATCTGGACTTGGATCTGCCTTTCCTTGTTTTACTGTGATATCCTAAGCTCTTTCCTCTTTCCATTTTTCTTCCCCTAGACTCTGCACTCAAAGCATTACCCGATGTCTCACCGGAGCTTTTCCGTTGCATTTCCTCACTAAGGATAGCACCGACAACATCATCAAACTTTAAAGTACTAGATCCAGAGACAGAGTTGCTAATGGCCATAACTAAACCATTCCAGTTTTCTGGCAATGAGCACAAAAATAACAGAGCTCTAACTTCATCATCAAAATTTACCCCTACAGAACTTAACTGACTAGTAACTGTATTAAAATCATTTAAATGGCCTGCAATAGATCCACCTTTCGACATCTTCATATTAAATAAACGTTTCATGAGAAATACCTTGTTTGAGGTCGAGGGTTTTTCATATAATTTCGCCAATGCCTTAATCAAACCCTTTGTTGTTGTTTCCTTCGAAATATTGAAGGCTACCGACACCGCGAGGCACAACCGTACTAATCTCAGTGCCTTTCTATCGAGAATCTCACATTTTTCATCTATCATAGTCGACATCTTCTTTGTTTTTCCGCTCAATGGTAGGTATAGATATTTCTGATACAGATAATCTTCCATCTGCATCTTCCACAGCGGGAAGTTTTGGCCATTAAATTTTTTGACCCTAAATTTACCATCTTCCGCCATTGCTCCCACTCGAACCAGGAACCCTTCTTTCCTACGAGATTATCACCCAAATAGACCTTCGGCTCTAATAACAGTTGTTAGAAAATTATATATTACAAAGCAATGCAGCACATAAAATATGCGGAAAATACAAGCACAGAAAACACATAAAACTAGAGAGACACAGATGTACGTGGTTCCCCAGTTTGGGCTACGTCCACCCCGAACAGCCAGTCCTTCCTTTCTATTATCCATCAAAATGAAGAGACACAACCTTACAGCAAATCCACTGTAATATCCTCTGTTCTCTCTCACAGTCTCCCTAATCGTTTCTCGCTCTGAGAATACACATACAATACACAGCCGCAATACAATACCCTCATACATAGTGACGGGTTGCCTTATAGGGAAAAAAAAACCCTAAACTAAACATAACTTCTACCATAATATCATCCGCCTAATGAACAACCCAGATTGACTAGAAATTACTATACTTTTACAAGGCAATTTTACATTTTTTTTTAGCTTCGGAGGCACTACCCCCGAAACCCCCCACCCGGGGGGGGCTCCATAAAGTCGTAGCTGCCCCCCCTAGACCCCCCAGGCAGCGTTTAATTACGATCAGCGTTGCCACCCCATTAAGGTACAGGGGTCCAACGCTGTGATACAAAATAAACAAGATAATCAGGCTCCACACCCAACATTCAGTATAAAATTAACAAGGATAATAGCTTCATTGAGAAAATCCAGCACATCCACTAACGGGTCCATGACATATTGGACAAAGCCAATGCTAAGTACAAGCAGTGACATGATCAATATCAGGTGCCACACAAGTTCCAAGTGCGTGACAAGGTTTGGCTACATTTGTAGAAGGAGCGCCTTGTTGGGCCCCACTGTAAGCTTTGGTCGCTACGATATGGGCCATACACCATCACCAAGACTGTAGGGAACACTGCTTTTGATCTCATCATTACACCATCCCTTGGCTTGCACCCAGTTTTCAATGTAGACCGCCTTTTGCCATACTTTCCACCATTACTGGACACATTTAACATCGCCTAACAACTCACTCCAATGGAGTTAAACCCAGAATGCATGAAACAAGCCACCATTATATCGGGTTGTCAAATATGGCCAACTCCTGCACCAAGGCAAGTGGTTCACCAAGGACCAAGTTCAACAGAAGTTTCCCCATCTCATGGAGGCACTCAATGCAATGGGGACCATTGCTTCCTAAGGGGGGAGGATTGATCCAGGTGGATATTGGTGGCAACCCGCCTATTCCACTTCGACCCCCACCATTGTTTCTTTCAGTTTCCTTGATTTTAGAACAGTTTATTATTTTGACAGTTTTGAGGTCCTGAACTTCTGGAGCCGTTTTGAGGCCCTAAATGATGTTTTTTGGGAAAATCGTGGCAAACATAAGTCTTTGATGTTGGAAATATTGAGAGGGGGGTGAATTAGTATTTCTTTTCAACCTGTTTCCAAGCACCAACTTGGAATTTGATGAGGCTTCAACCTCTAGGGTGTTGGCTAGAGGGGTCCTGACCCAGGTTCGGAGGTTAAGGTTTGCCAACAAACCCCTATACTACTAGCCCTTTCAGAAGTGACCTGCTTACGCAGGCCAAAGTCTCACCCGAAGCAATATGGGAGGGTGTTGGAACCAGGTTTCTACACCCTAAGAGAGAGCAGGTAAGTCAAGCATAGTTGCGTTCCCAACTTATCAACTTTGTATTTAACAGATCTAGTTACATACTTTTACCGCAGAGCTCATATCTACTAATTACCTTCGCATCCACATGCGTAATACCAATCTACCAGTACAACACCTATAATCGCAGTAATCAACAAATCATAAATCCATATAACAGGAACAAGGGTACTCTCGCAACTATAAAACATATATATTCGCAGGTTCACTAATCAGTATAGTCCACATTTAACAGAGATACTATCAGTTATAGATCTAATCAGCACTTTCGCATCAGCACTATCACATGTAATATCATAAACACATGAACAACATATCACAGTAATACTCGATATTATAATAAAGACAGATCCGTGGCAACAACGGATAACCAACATTAAGTGTAACAGATTCAACAGTAATACATAAACTCAGATAACGCAGAGGTACTCTAAACAGATTCGCATATATTAGCCTCCAAAACCCAATATAATCCAACACAGCCTGGTTGGCCATGTACAGCTAGATAGTGGACCATTCCAACTTAGGTTCTCCCATTCGCTACCAAGTTTGTTTAGGTAGTACGTTTGCATCTGATCCTAAGTCTAAAATGACCTGATCAATTTTGTAATCATCGATCTGTGCGGTCAACTGCATCTCCCTACCAGTGCGTCTCTTATGCTTATATAGTTTGTGCACATCCTTAATTTCCATAGCTAGGGTTTTTTTTTTCACAGCTGTCTATCAAGGCTTGGAGGTTTTCTACGGCCCTTTGGTTGCATAACAGCTTCATACATGCCTGCAGGAATGGTTTGACCTCATCATCTGCTTTGGGGGTTCGCAGGGGCGTGAGGAGGAGGTGCCTCAACCTTAGAAAAATCTTGGCGAGCTACAACAAAGGTCTCCTTTTCTTTCTGTAAGTCCAAACCTTCTTGTTTAACAACCGCTTTACGGATGAGAGGCTCCGCCTCAGCCTTCTCCGCAGCTCCTTCGGTGGCCATACCGCTGCGTGTTATAACATTAACACTTGGTCCTTCATCTCAAGGTTCTACCTTGACCCTTTTTATATTCTTCGTAAATGTATGTTGCTTCTCCTGCATCTTGGCCATCAGAATCGAGAATAATTCAATCGCATGATCCAGCTATCTACAATATCTACAGGATTGTGTCACAGGGTTCACGCAGTCCCTTTTAAAGTGCCCTATTTCCCCGCAGTTATAGCAAATTAGTTCTCCTCACCATCTACTTGCGCTTCCACCTCGGCCCCCTCCCCTGCCTCAAGTTGGGGAGCCACCGATGCCCGAGAGGGATCTTGGTGAGGACGGATCCGACTGTACCATATATAGATTTCCTTGATCTATCACCATATCATACATCCGACAGTTCTGTTCATCATGGCCTATAGATCTACAGAGTCTACACCATTGTTGCTTTATTTTTGGGACATATGTGGCTAGGCAGGGGCAGTGGTTGGTATCGTGCAGCCCAGCAACGCGACAATCATCGCACCAAAGCACTAGTCCACTTGGTCCTGCAGCTTCCCTAGGTTGCAATGGACTCGGTCCCCCAGCCTATATGTAGTCTGCTAGCAAAGGACAGTTATCCTTGGTGTGTCCATTCAACCTGCACCATATGCACCATCTTTTAGGGCTAGCCTCTGTTCCTCGCTCCTTCCGCAAATTCTGGATCTCCATATGCATTGCTTCTAGTTGGCCTTGTATCCACTGCACTCCTAACTGGGTATCATCTCTTGGCACAGCTTCTAGCTTCATCACAATTTCCAAGGCCTTTTCCTGCAATTCATTGGCTTGATGTCCCATTGGCACACGCAGGTGGGGCAGTATCATAGCAATGAACCACTTCGTGTGTTGCCTGTCATCGTACAGAAATACTCCTTCTCTAATTACCTTCTTTAACCGTTGGTCAACCTCCCATACGGATTCGGATGGTCCTTGCTTGAAATCCTTCAGCTTGTTCACTATCTGTGAGTAGAACTTGAACTTTGTGAATTTTTGTTTCAAATAATTTTTAATATCTTCAATGGTTACATTTTCATGCTGGTTGATGTATCCCATTTATCATTCCAAGGCCCTTCCTTCAATGGCAAGGGAGAGCTGCGCCCTTTTCACCGCATCACTAGCTACGTTATGCGCAGTCCATACCGATCCTGCGACAAACCAGAACCGATCCATATCTTCATCCCCTACGCCCTTGAAGGTGGGTAGCTTCATGTGCGAGGCCATATCGTCTTCTGGTGGTGGAGGCGGTGAGTTCTTACCCCTATGAGGGTTCGACGGTGGTGTGGATGGAGAACTATGCGCAGCATGCTTCTTACTAGACTGTAGACAGATCGATCTCCTTCTTGATTAGTTTTGTAGTATTTACCACTACGCTTTGTACCCTCACTTTGATTGGAACTCATTCATTCTGTGCGGATGCACAAAATGCTCTTTTTGCACAGTAATATCTAAATCAGCAATGGTAAGGTTTTCATAAACTTACCCCGAAAACTCTGTCACAAACCCTCCTATCACACTATCCACCCAATGATCTACCATGGGAGTGATGGTGTTATCATTCTTCTCTAACTGTTGAATCAGCGCTGGGGTCCACTGTGTGACCCGTTCGTCCTTCCATCACTTCTGGAAATCTACGAGCCTTGCAAGCCACTTCGTGAAGCTTGATCGCAAATGTCACAAAGAAAATTTCGTAGATCTCTGTGAAAATGTACTTATTCTTCCACTTCTCCGCCATCAACCTTGTGCCGCGATTCTATTTTATCGTAAATTCCTGAAATTTTTTTCGAACCACTCCTCAATTTCTTTCTTCTCAGGTTTCCAATATCCTCTTGGCATTACCTGATCTCTCTCTCAAAATTCTCCTGGTCCAGACAACGGAACAATTTGTTGGCTCGAGGGGTCCTGACCTATGTTCAGAGGTTAAGGTTTGCCAACAAACCCCTATACTGGCCCTTTCGGCAGTGACCTGCTTGCGCAAGCCAAAGTCTCACCCGAAGCAGTATGGGAGGGTGCTGAAACTAGGTGTTCGCACCATCAGAGAGAGCAAGTAAGTCAAGTAGAGCTGCGTTCCCAACTTATCAACTTCGTATTTAACAAATCTAGCTACAAATTTATACCGCAGAGCTCATATCTATTAATTACCTTCTCATCCACGTGCGTAATACCAATATACCAGTACAGCAACTATAATCGCAATAATCAACAGATCATAGATCTATATAACAAGAACAAGAGTACTCTCGCAGCTATAAAACAGATCTATTCGCAGGTTCACTAATCAGTATAGTCCATTGTTAACAGAGCTACTATCAGTCATAGATATAATAAACACTTTCGCATCAACACTATCACATGTAATATCATAAACGCATGAACAAAAAATCACAGTAATACTTTGTATTATAATAAAGACAGATCTGTAGCAACAACAGATAACCAACAGCAAGTGTAACAGATTCAAAAATTTGCATCAACAGTAATACATAAACTCATATAACACAGAGGTACTCTAACCAGATTCACATATATTAGCCTCCAAAACCCAATACAATCCAACAGAGTGTGTGCACACAGCCAGCAAGGTCCGCACACAGCATGATTGAGGATCTCTGTGCACACAGCCAATAGGAGTCCTTACCCTAGCAACCCAACCAAATCTAACAATTCGCAACTATTATCAATCTCTATTATTTTTCTTCCTATTACTCAAAAAAGGTTTATCTATTTATACCAATTTAGCCTACGCACCCAATGGTCTGCAAACCATGGTTTGCAGACTCTTGGTCTACCCTTGACCTGTTACAATGCATTAGGGGCTTTGACCCGCCCCAAAACCCCTACGTTAGACTAAATATTACAAAAATATACAAAAATGGAAAAAATTCGCAGCTTTAGGAGACCCTGATCCAACATAGGGCTTCGACCCTGTCTTCTCAAGGCACCAACCTTGTGTTTAGGAGCTCCTACTCAAAGGACACCAATCATGTTTTATCTTCTTCTAATAAAGAATGTGGATAGTACTTACTTAAATGTCATAATTCTTCACTGTTTAATACTTCTTTTCCAAACCACCAAATGCTCCACTGTCCAAGATATTCTTGTACAGGCCTCCAGCTATCATCAGTTAAAGATTTAAATTTGATTTTTCATGCCTCCACTAGCGAGCTCAGAAGAAACATTGATTTATACTTCGGGTTCACTATTCTAGTTCTTTCAAAGGATAATTTCATAGAATGTTGTAACACGCTAATCTGGGATATCTCCAAAATGAGCTAGAAGAGACACAGAATCGAACTGTGTTATAACTCTTCCATAGGTATGTTGTAATCCAAGGTCAATACCTCTGTTTCAAGCCTTAGAACAAGCCTCCTATCACAGATCTGAAATCTTCCAATTCTGCAATCTGAGCTTTACTATAGGTGACACTTCATGTGACTATTCTAAAATTCTATGGTGAGGTATAACACAGGTCACTAATCCGAGTTTTATCACTGTCCAAACACCGAGATTTGAATTAACACAGGTGAAAGGTTTGTCACAAATATCTGAGCTCCAAAGGTGTTATGTCACAGATATACCACTACAGAAACAAGTTCGAACTGTTTTAAGCTTCTGTCCCTTTAGCAAATGATCTGAGCCACCCTGTCTGTAGAAATTATATACATTAAGCATGCATATGTCCTAGATTCCCTTGATCTCACAATATTTACCTTCTTTCAAAATACAGAATCATTCCACTGTTAATCTTTTGCGGAAAATTAATTGCACACACATGTGAAGCATAAATAAAAACAATCGCACATAACACAGTTGTTTAACGGGAAATCCTGAAGCTGAAAACCCAAACTATCATATATTATGTATCATGAAGATCATGTAACAATCCTCATACAAATATTAGTACATCAAGCTCTCAGTACAATACAATCGTCACACACTAATCAGGAAAAATCTGCAAATCCATGCACCGATCTTTGCCTACTGCTAGCCTACCTCCACTGCGCAATCCCTGCTAAATAATAGCTCTGAATGAATTCGAATTACTCTTGCCTTGACTTCACAATCCTCATTGGCAACTCCAATGTGTGTGTGATGCAATCAATGCATCACTATAGTCACAACAGATAGTCCATCTTTCCCTTTCACCTATCTCTCCACTGGAACTGCCATGCACTATAGTTAACTGTTGTATTTTTCAGTTGATTAATGAGTTATTATTTGTGAATTAATTAACTAATTAATTCACTCCACTCTCACTAGTGTATTATTCAGTTAGACTAGATAAAACTAGCTCAACTGAGTCTAACTAAGTTAAACTGAATACAACTCCATAAACTACTCTTCCAACTCTGTCTTAACTATGCCACTTCAGTTCTAACTGAGTCCTCCATGCATGAACCACTAGTTTCCCTTGGGAATTGCATAATTCCCTTAGTCCACTGATTTTCTGAATCTGTGCACTGAATCAAAGTGCTCCAAGAGAATAAGTTGTTGTTTAGAGTCTGATTATTATTAAGAGCTAATAATAATCGACATGCATCTATTTTTAGATCGACGATCTATAAATAGAATTCGCCCAATATTCTAAGAATAGAATTTCATCTATTTTTCCAACTTGATCAACCATCCACAAATAGCATCCTGCAACTTCTAAAATATGATCACCATGTCTAAAAATAGACTTGCGCCAAAAATAGCCTGCGGGCCCACTTAGTGAAGGCGACGTTTTTCACTAAGCTCATCATCTTGTTGAATCTCAACACTCCCTCTCAACAAGATATGGATTATCTTTCACCTTGATCCTGCCTCTATGGTATTCGAATTTTCTCCTGGTGAGCGCCTTCGTCAAAATATCTACATCCTGATCCTCCGTAGGAATGTAATGAAGCAAAATGATCTTCTGCTGCACAAAATCTCTGATATGATGATACCGGATATCAATATGTTTATATCTATCATGAAACACAGGATTAACCGAGAGTTTAATGCAACTCTGATTATCACAATGTATCACTGTGGGATCTAAATGTGAACCGAACAAACCAACCAAAATCTTCCTCATCCAGATAGCCTCACATGCAACTTGACTTGCTACCATGTATTCTACTTCCACTGAACAGAGTGCCACGAATTTTTGTTTCCTGTTGTACCAAGAAACTGCGGTAGATCTGATACTAAAAATCCCTCCTGATGTGCTCTTTCTGTCTGTTGGGCTTCCTGCCCAATCTGCATCCGTGAAGCCATGCAACTTCACCTCATATGTCTATCTGTACCATAAACCATACTCAGATGTGCCCCTGAGATATCTCAGGACATGCTCGCCCGCCTTCCAAAAGAACTTGGTAGGCTTAACCATCGCTTGTGAAAGTTGGTTCACCGCATAGCATATGTTCAGTCTTGTATTGACTAAATACATGAGCGAACCCACCAACTGTCGATGTTAAGTCCCTATATTAATAGTGTAGTCCCTTATTATGTTAGTGTAGCCCCACTTATTTTTATTGTTGTACCGCTGTAACCCCCATATTGTTATTATTGTGCCCTTACATTATTATTGTTAGGTCGGCTAGGATTACATTATGGCCCCACTAGGATTATATCGTGGCCCCATGGACTTACATATAGAAAGGAGGTTTTGTAAATTGTATCATCCAAGAATTGTTCATTTATGTAATGTATTGGAGGTTACCCCCTCGAAGTGGCTTATTTCTAAGGCATTGATATCTTTTTTCTTCTATTTTTGGAGCTGGTTACACAACATTTGGTATCAAAGGTTTGGATTCAAGGGTTTCGCCGCTCCAAACAGGTCATCGTGGCATTGTCGCTATAACTTTTTTTCTACGAAGTTTCAGAAGCTGAAATTTTTAGGGTGCGAAGCTGAAATCTGGAGGAAGATTTTCTAAAAATTTCAGAGCTTGGTTCGTAACAGTTTCGGAGATATCATCTGTGGAAGTTAGGTCTTTGTTCAAGCTCCTAAACGGGTCATCGTGGCATTGTCGCTATCAATTTTTTTCTACAAAGGTTCAGAATCTGAAATTTGTATGTTGCGAAGATGAAATCCTGAGGAAATTCTTCAAAAAAATTTAGAGCTTGGTTCGCAATATTTTTGGAGATATGATCTGTGAAAGGTAGTGCTTTTTCAGGCTCCTGAATTTCATCTCAAAGAGGTGATCGTGGGAAAATTTCAATAACTCTCTCTTTGGGAATTGGATTGGAGTGTCGTAAAAATTGGTCACAATTAAACAGACTTTAGTTTTTTGGATATAAATTTTAGAGACAAAGGATGAAACAGTGACACGTGGCAAGTCATACAAGTTCGCTCTACTGAACTAGTCCAGAATTAGGTCATTGTGGGAGATTAGGCACAACTTTGTCTTGGAGAATCCAAATCAGGTCAGACCTATGACATTTAAAAGAGAATTTAGAGGGCTACTTCAGTGCTAAATTTCAAATATTGAAGGGCCACAATCACAGAGATAATCCAATTTCAATATTGAGCTCCTCAAAAGCAAGAAAAATGTGTGTATTGTTTTTTCCGAATTGCAGAAGTCTTGTTTGAAGAATCAAGTTGAATTGATTCCAAGGGCATATTGAAGAATTTTTGTTAGTAACGGGTTCTATTATGCCTCCAAAAAATAATTTCATACCCATTAAGCCCTCAGAAAGCTATACTATGACGCATGAGGAGGATGAATTGCAATATGAGATATCAAAATTACGGTACCAAGTGCAACAAATTTCGATCTTACGAAGAGCAACCGAAGATGACATAGATGGTTTAAAAGCAGAAATGGAGGCTAAGTTGGATGGTTTGAAGGATAAAATAATAGCTAATATGGATGATAAATTAGTGGAAGATGACATCTAGCATCAACAACAAGTTCTCCAACTCTCAAAGGATAACCTAACTTGGGTGCAGAATCTAATGAAACAACAAGAATATCAACATCACATCGAAAGAAGTTTTGAAGCAGTCACAAAAACAATAACTCGACAAGTACGATCAATTTCAGAGTATCTCAGCAAGTGGAAGAACTTTCCCGTAGAAGATTCCACATGGGAGGATGAGAATTTTATATAGAAGCATCAAGAAATAATCAAGCGTTGAGGACAACACTTGTTTGAAGGAGAGGGGCATGTTAAGTCCCTATATTAATAGTGTAGTCACTTATTATGTTAGTGTAGCCCCACTTATTGTTATTGTTGTACCCCTGTAACCCCCATATTGTTATTATTGTGCCCTTACATTATTATTGTTAGGTCGGCTAGGATTACATTATGGCCCCACTAGGATTATATTGTGGCCCCATGGACTCCTATATATAGAAGGAGGTTTTGTTCATTTGTATCATCCACGAATTTTTCATTTATGTAATGTATTGGAGGTTGCCCCCTCGAAGTGGCTTATTTCTAAGGCGTTTATATCTCTTTTCTTCTATTTTTGGAGTTGGTTACACAACAGTCAATAAATAGTGGCATCCACTACCTCTGCCGATGTAGCATCATCTTTCTTCCAATTTCCTGGAAGAGGAGTGTCAATAGGCTTGCATCCTTGCATGTGAAACTTCTCTAGTATCTTCCGGGCATACTTGCCTTAAGACACAAACAGTTCACCTTCCCGCTTCCATATTTCCAATCCAAGGAAATAATGAAGGAGGCCCAAATCCTTCATCTCAAACTCCTTTGCAAGATCTGCCTTGCATGAGTGTACCCGACAAATATCCCAACTTCTGCAGTCGGCTCCAGCTTCTTCCTGGCGTCCTTTGTCACATGAATGTAAACAGATGAGCCAAAAATCTTCAAATGAGAAATATCAGGCTTCTTACCAGTAAAAGCTTCTTTAGATGTACTCATGCCAAGTACTCTATGAGGACAACGGTTTTGCACATAAACCGCAGTGTTGCATGCTTCCGCCCACAAGTACATCGGTAGGCCCTGGTCATGCAGCATCGCTCATGCAGCACCCACAATCGTTCTGTTATTCCTCTCAGTGAGCCCATTCTGCTGTGGGTTATGAGGTGCTATGAGTTCTCTTCAAATTCTTTCTTTGTTACAGAATTCTTTGAATTCACCCGAGATGTATTCACCACCATTATCACTCCGTAGAGCTTTCACTTGCTTCCCCGACTCCTTCTCCACCAATGCTTTGAACTCACAGAACTTTGAGAATGTTTCACTCTTCTTCTGCATGAAGAAGATCCAACATCTATGAGAATATTCATCAACAAATATAACATAATACATGTGTTTTGTTGTTGAAGCAACCGAGAAAGGTCCACACACGTCTGTGTGAATTCTCTCCAGGATCACCGAAGCACGGTTCTCCTTCTCATGAAAGGTGGTCTTCACAAACTTACCCATATTACATCCCTTGCACTGATCTGACTGCACAAGCGTACCCTTGGGAAGTCCAGTAGAAATATTCTGTAAAATATTCAAGGCGCCACGGTGAAGATGGCCCAATCTCCTGTGCCATAATTCGCCCTCATCCCGGCTGACCACTTCTGCTTTTCCCACCATTGCAACGCAGCCATCTACCTCCAGCTTGTAGAGATTCTTAATTCGAACCACTATCTTCTTGGTTTCACCCGTTTTTTTATGTCGAAGGAAGGCTTTTCCCTCACTGAAAACAACATCATAACCATTGTCTTCCAGCATTGCGATCGAGACCAAGTTCTTCTTCAGACCTAGAACATGCATAACATCCTTCAACAAGAATGGATTACCGGACTCCCTCTCAAAGGTAATGGTCCCAATGCCAGTCGCACTATACCAACCATCGTCACCCATCTCTACATGCATCTGGAGGTCCTTCTCCTCCAAGTCACTAAACAACTCCTTGTCTTCCGTCATATGGAAAGACACACCACTATCAAGATACCACACCGATCCCATACAGCTTGAAACCAAGCATGCAATCAAAGAGAAATCAAGTTCAAATTGCGAGGCTAAGGCCTCTCCAGCTACAGCTCTAGCAACCTTCTTGTTCTTCTTCTTCTGTGGACAGTTAGTGGCGAAATGCCCATGTTCGTGACAGTGAAAACACTTCACTTTGGACAAATCCTGCTTCTTTCCTTTAGCTTCGGATTTTGAAGGAAATTTCTTCCCTTTCCCTTTCCTTGCTTTGGTAGCCAAAGCACAATTTTCTTCATCTTCATTCTTTGATGAAGAGCCATCCCTGGTACCCCGCCTTATCTCCTCCTCCACAAGATCCAACCAAAGTCGCTCCCATCCCAGCAGTTTCTCCCGTCCATTGATAGAGTCTTCGTAGCTATGCAAACTCTTCAAAAGCCCAAGGAGAGCCAAGTTCACCAAGTGGACAAAATTTGTGAGGTTTTTTGGAATACTGTCGCCCTTCTCCATTTTTATTTTTCTGAGCTTGTCTTTAAGCGCCAACTTCCTCTGGTCACTTTTGCTTTGGAACAAATCTGTCAAGGCCTTCCACATTAAGAATGGAGTGGCTTTTGTTGAGCCTCAAAATTGTGCTTTCTTTCATTCCATTTTACCTCATTTTCCTTTGTCCATTGCTATCCTAGAATATAGTTAAAATTACTTCTAGAATGATTTACATGACTGACTTGCTAAGTTTTGTGATTTTTTCCATTCTAAAGCATTTTGACCGGAACTAGCTGCAGAATGCAGACATTCCGTAGCTAACCGGCGATTCTGTAGCTGTCTTCACATTTGGGTATGTTCCAGGTGGCCTCTTAAGAAAAACCGCATATGGGCATAATCCACGTCATGTCTACATGGTTCGTTGCTCATCATGGAGGAAGAAACGAATTCTGGGTACGGTTTTGGAACGTGGGAACACATTTAGGAAAGCAGACTTCTATTAGGACTGTCTCAGTCCATATATCTTTTTCCTCTTCACGCAGCCACTTCAAGAGTCCTAATGTGATTCCGATAAGGAAAGATAGTGTTCCTGAAATTGTTGCAAATCTTGTTATTTACATTTGTTATATAAACACTTGGGAAACCGAGATCAAAGATGTGATCTTTAAAGACTAGAATTATGATATTAGGCTAGTTATGAAGAGCATGGGTTTGTTTTGTTTGTTTTTGGTTGGGCGAAGACATGGTGAAGGTGAAAGCAGTTCAAAATAAAGGGTGAAGAGCCTGCAAATGAAGGAATGTTTCAGCTGATAGCAAAGGACAAAGACAACTTTAACCCATTGGGCTATGGAGTCATAGGAGGATTTAATTGGATAGAAAATTCAAGAAGGATCCATGGAGCAAGTCATGTACATCAAAGGATCTCTTAAGGTGATTAATGGAGTGAAACAAATAGGCAGTGAAAGACTTAAACAAATGAAAAAACAAAGCACAGTCTAAGATCAAGTAAGTACTTTTAAACTAGCTTGCTTTCAACATGTACTAAAGGAGCAACATAAAAGTATTTCTGTTGATCAGGTAAGTGCTTTTAAACTAGCTTGCATTGAAGTACTTTCCATCAAAAACATTTAAAAACAGTTCAAACAGCTTAAGATCAGGTAAGTGCTTTTAAACTAGCCTGCTTCAGCATATTCGATAAGGGAACACAGATGATAATCACAAAGAGCAATCTAGATCAGCTAAGTACTTTTAAACTACGCTGCATTGATAAACTCCAAGGATAACATAGAAAACATTCATCTCAAAGAGCTATCTAGATCAGGGAAGTACTTTTAAACTAACCCGCATTAATAAACTCTTCAAAGAGGACATTCAAATGAAGAAAACATAGAAGATAAAGCTTTCAGTAAGAGTAGGGTACCGTGGAGAGTATATCCTAACTCTATGTTTGCTACTCTTTATCAGAGAAAGTGAACAGAGTGAAAACATTAAGTAAAACGACAATTGACAGTAAGGAACACATCACCATTGACATAGTTTTAGAATTCCATGAATCAACAGCTTGTATTGATGTTCAAACCAGTTACAATCAGCAAGCCCGGTGGGTCTCTACAGCTTTGAACTTCTCATATCAGCTTATGTATCTTTCAATTACAGAACAGGGCATCAGTGGCTTCAGAATGACTATTACATGCGTTCAGATGTCCCGAGACCAACCTTTTGCTCATCTTCTACAGAGGTATTTATAGAAGAATGAGGCGGTGGTAAACTATGAAAAGATCTGTTTGGATCAATTAATACAGAAGATGACTCTTCGGTACTTTGAGGGCCTCGATCAAGAAATCTACAGGTGTTAACCTGCATTAATTGAGTTACACTTAAGATTAAAATCAGTGGGAAGTATGCTATCCTTTGAAGCTCAGTGTCATGCTGGAGTGACTTTATTTCTACTTCTCGAGATGAAATGATCTAAATATCTGCTTCTGAATTGTTCTTTAATCTTCTCGAATGGTTCTGCCGACAATTAGAGATAAGATAGCTCAATTAGTATTAATTTTTCGGCGGTCTTTGATCTCAACGAGACTGCAGGTGTCTTTTGGAGCTGTAGAGGGTTCAATTAGCCTCTTCTTATAGCGGTGGGGAATTTCTCAGCTCGACAGATGTCTTCGTCATTTCCTAAAACACTTTAAGTTACTTGAGATCTGTGTTTTTGGGTCTTCAATCTCCGGTTCTGATAAATTTTGTCTTTGGCACTGATACTCTTTAATAAATGATGATTTATGCTTGTCTTCTGGTGCGCAGGGCAGTAGCGGGGTCGAATGGCATCAATGGGTCATGAAATCACTGATAAAACGTAAATCTAACACCCCTCGAATGATTCTTTATGAACTCAGAAGACAGAGGATCGTCACCCTCGGTCTTTGTGGTTTCTTCAAAAATGGCGGAAGAATTCATTCGAAAACCTGCAAAATACAAACAATTTGTTATAAAATCCTGCGTATTTGGTTTTACTGCTTCAGAGGCGTAGGAAGAGAGCAGGACCGTTGGATGGCATCATCCAATGGTGGAGATTAACTGAGAGGAATTTTAAATGACGCGGG